>CM077350.1:20685943-20793944 GCA_039655645.1 Ammopiptanthus mongolicus | reverse complement strand
ACCTCAAAATACGACGTTTCGGACGTTTGATTATCGGCAGCAGACGCTTGACTTCAATCTTCAGTGTTTTTGCTGTTGCCGCTTTTGTACTTTTTTCTTTATTCATGCTTTTCTTCTATTTCTTCTATTAGAGTTGCTCAAGCTTGCATATTCTTATGTTACAATACTTGATGCTTCAGAACTTTTTTTAAAAGGGTACCTCATTTTCTGGTCAACCTTGGACGTTGAATATCTTAATACTTCATTCAAAAAATTCTTCTCCATCCATCATAATGTTCGGTATTCTGAGTAGATGCCTGATTGGCTTCACTGGACGCTTCTTAAAAGATCTAAGGCGCTTGGTTATCCACTTTGCACATTCACAAGTCTGTTTAACTCGTAACATTCTGACCATTTAGCGTATTATGCTTCTTTGACCCCGTTACTGGCCGAATTAGGATTCGATGTCTTCATGAAACTTGTTTATATGGATATTAGGTTCAATGAGACACCGGTTTCATCCTATTCGAACACCATCAGCTCAATATATGGCCAACAGACGCTACAAAGGTATGACTGTCAAGAATGGCATCACGTCACTAACTTACGGATGCATTTTGACAAAGATAGAGATCGATTTCGTTCTTGACCTCTTCACGAGAGCTGCAGATATTTCTTTGAGCCTCCCAACGATAACAAGATTGATTCTTTTGCACTCGCATAGCTCCAGAAATTGTCAGCAGACGATTGCATGTTCTGATTGCCACGAACTGTATCACATCTCATGCATGAAGAAGGAATTTCACTCCGATAGAAATTGATACAGATCTCGGATTCTTCAGGAAACATATAGGTATTTCTCTTATCTTTCTAACAAAACCCAGATCACTTCATTAGGACGAGCGTGCCTCAAAATACGGCGTTTCAGACATTTGATTTTCGGCAACAGACGTTTGACTTCAATCTTCATTGTTTTTCCTGTTGCTGCTTTTGTTCTTTTGTCTTTATTCACACTTTTCTTCTCTTTCTTCTAATAGAATTGCTGAAGCTTGTATAATCTTAATTTACAGTACTTGATACTTCAGAACTTTATTTAAATGGGTACCTCATTTTCTGGTCAACCTTGGACGTTGAATATCTTAATACTTCATTCAAAATTACTTCTCCAGCCATCATAATGTTCAGTATTCTGAGTAAACGCTTGATTGGATTCACTGGACACTTCTTAAAAGATCTAAGGCGCTTGGTTATCCGCTTTGCACATTCACAAGTCTGTTTAACTCGTAGCATTCTGACCATTTAGCATATTATGCTTCTTTGACCCTGTTACTGGCCGAATTAGGATTCGATGTCTTCATGAAACTTGTTTATATGGATATTAGGTTCAATGAGACACCGGTTTCATCCTATTCGAACACCATCAGCTCAATATATGGCCAACAGATGCTACAAAGGTATGACAGTCAAGAACGGCATCACGTCACCAACTTACGGATGCATTTTGACAAAGATAGCGATCGATTTCGTTCTTGACCTCTTCACGAGAGCTGCAGATATTTCTTTGAGCCTTCCAAAGATACCAAGATCGATAATTTTGGACACCCAAAGCTCCAGAAATTGTCAGCAGACGGTTGCATGTTCTTATTGTCACGAACAGTATCACGTCTCAAGCTTGAAGAAGGAATTTCACTCCGATAGAGATTGTTACAGATCTCGGCTTCTTCAGAAACATGTAGGTATTTCTCTTATCTTTTTAACAAAACCAAGATCACTTCATTAGGACGAGCGTACCTCAAAATACAGCGTTTCGGACGTTTGATTTTCGGCAACAGACGTTTGACTTCAATCTTCATTGTTTTTGCTGTTGCCGCTTTTGTACTTTTTTCTTTATTCACGCTTTTCTTCTCTTTCTTCTATTAGAGTTGCTAAAACTTGTACATTCTTACATTACAGTACTTGATGCTTCAGAACTTTATTGAAAAGGGTACCTTATTTTCTGGTCAAGCATGGACGTTGAATATCTTAATACTTCATTCAAAATTACTTCTCCACCCATCATAATGTTCTGTATTCTGAGAAGATGCTTGATTAGCTTCACTAGATGCTTCTTAAATGAGCTAAGGCGCTTGGGTATCCGCTTTGCACATTCGTATGTCTGTTTAACTCATAGCATTCTGACCATTTAGCGTATTATGCTTCTTTAACCCTGTTACTGGCCGAATTAGGATTCGATGTCTTCATGAAACTGGTTTATGCAGATATTAGGTTCAATAAGACACCGGTTTCATCCTATTCGAACACCATCAGCTCAATATATGGCCAACAGACGCTACAAAGGTATGACAGTCAAGAACGGCATCACGCCACCAACTTACGGACGCATTTTGACAAAGATAGAGATCGATTTCGTTCTTGACCTTTTCACGAGAGCTGCAGATATTTCTTTGAGCCTTCCAACGATACCAAGATCGATACTTTTGAACATGCAAAGCTCCAGAAATTGTTAGCAGACGGTTGCATGTTCTGATTGCCACGAACAGTATCACATCTCAAGCTTGATGAAGGAATTTCACTCCGAGAGAGATTGATACAGATCTCAGCTTCTTCAGGAAACATATAGGTATTTATCTTATGTTTCTAGCAAAACCAAGATCACTTCATTAGCACGAGCGTACCTCAAAATACGACGTTTCGGACGTTTGATTATCGGCAGCAAACACTTGACTTCAATCTTCAGTGTTTTTGCTGTTGCCGCTTTTGTACTTTTTTCTTTATTCATGCTTTTCTTCTATTTCTTCTATTAGAGTTGCTCAAGCTTGCATATTCTTATGTTACAGTACTTGATGCTTCAGAACTTTTTTTAAAAGGGTACCTCATTTTCTGGTCAACCTTGGACGTTGAAAATCTTAATACTTCATTCAAAAAATTCTTCTCCATCCATCATAATGTTCGGTATTCTGAGTAGACGCTTGATTGGCTTCACTGGATGATTCTTAAAAGAGCTAAGGCGCTTGGTTATCTGCTTTACACATTCACAAGTCTGTTTAACTCGTAGCATTCTGACCATTTAGCGTGTTATACTTCTTTGTCCCAGTTACTGACCGAATTAGGATTCGATGACTTCATGAAACTTGTCTATATGGATATTAGCTTTAAACACCGGTTTCATCCAATTCGAACACCATCAGCTCAATATATGGCCATCAGACGCTACAAAGGTGTGACAGTCAGGAACGACATCACGTCACCAACTTACGGATGCATTTTGACAAAGATCGAGATCGATTTTGTTCTTAATCGACCTCTTCACGAGAGCTGCAGATATTTCTTTGAGCCTTCCCACGATACCAGGATCGATACTTTTGAACAAGCAAAAGTCCAGAAATTGTCAGCAGACGGTTGCATGTACTGATTGCCACGAACAGTATCACATCTCAAGCTTGAAGAAGGAATTTCACAGCGATAAGATTGATACAGATCTCAGCTTCTTCAGGAAACATACAGGTGTTTCTCTTTTTTTTCTAAATAAAACAAAGATCACTTCATTAGGACGAGCGGACCTCTAAATACGACGTTTCGGATGCTTGATTATCGGCAGTAGACGCACGACTTCAATTTTCAGTGTTTTTGCTGTTGCCGCTTTTGTACTTTTGTCTTTATTCACGCTTTTCTTCTATTTCTTCTATTGGAGTTGCTGAAGCTTGTATATTCTTATATTACAGTACTTGATGCTTCAGTACTTTATTTAAAAGGGTACCTCATTTTCTGGTCAACCTTGGACGTTGAATATCTTAATACTTCATTCAGAATTACTTCTCCAGCCATCAAAATGTTCGGTATTCTGAGTAGACGCTTGATTGGCTTCACTGGATGATTCTTAATAGAGCTAAGGCACTTGGTTATCCGCTTTGCACATTCACAAGTCTATTTAACTCGTAGCATTCTGACCATTTAGCGTGTTATGCTTCTTTGACCCTGTTACAGGCCGAATTAGGATTCGATGACTTCATGAAACTTATTTATACGGATATTAGTTTTAAACACCGGTTTCATCCAATTCGAACACCATCAGCCCAATATATGGCCAACAGACGCTACAAAGGTACGACAGTCAGGAACGGCATCACGTCACCAACTTACGGATGCATTTTGACGAAGATAGAAATCGATTTCATTCTTGACCTCTTCACGAGAGCTGCAGATATTTCTTTGAGCCTTCTAACAATACCAAGATCGATACTTTTGAACAAGCAAAGCTCCAGAAATTGTCAGCAGACGGTTGCATGTTCTGATTGCCAGGAACAGTATCACATCTCAAGCTTGGAGAAGGAATTTCACTCCGATAGAGATTGATACAGATCTCGGCTTCTTCAGGAAATAAATGGGTGTTTTACAAAACCAAGTTCACTTCATTAGGACGAGCGTACCTCAAAATACGACGTTTCAGACGCTTGATTATCGGCAGCTTACGCTTGACTTCAATCTTCAGTGTTTTTGCTGTTGCCGCTTTTGTACTTTTGTTTTTATTCACGGTTTTCCTCTATTTCTTCTATTAGAGTTGCTGAAGCTTGTATATTCTTATATTACAGTACTTGATGCTTCAGAACTTTATTTAAAAGGGTCCCTCATTTTCTGGTCAAATTTGGACGTTGAATATCTTAATACTTCATTCAAAAATACTTCTCCAGCCGTCATAATGTTCTGTATTCTGAGTAGACACTTGATTAGCTTCACTTGACGATTCTTAAAAGAGCTAAGGCGCTTGGTTTTCCCCTTTGCACATTCACAAGTCTGTTTAACTCGTAGCATTCTGAACATTTAGCATGTTATGCTTCTTTGGCCCTGTTACTGGCCGAATTAGGATTCGATGTCTTCATGAAACTTCTTATATGGATATTAGCTTTTAAACACCAGTTTCATCCAATTAGAACACCATCAGCTCAATATATGGGCATCAGATGCTACAAAGGTATGACAGTCAAGAACGGCATCACGTCACCAACTTACGGATGCATTTTGACAAAGATAGAGATCGATTTCGTTCTTGACCTCTTCACGAGAGCTGCAGATATTTCTTTGAGCCTTCCAATGATACCAAGATCGATACTTTTGAACACCCAAAGCTCCAGAAATTGTCAGCAGACGGTTGCATGTTCTGATTGCACGAACAGTATCACATCTCAAGCTTGAAGAAGGAATTTCACTCTGATAGAGATTGATACAAGTCTCGGCTTCTTCAGGAAACATATAGGTATTTATCTTATCTTTATAACAAAACCAAGACACTTCATTAGGATGAGCGTACCTTAAAATACGACGTCTCGGACGCTTGATTATCGGCAGGAGACGCTTGACTTCAATCTTTAGTGTTTTTGCTGTTGCCGCTTTTGTACTTCTGTCTTTATTCACGCTTTTCTTCTCATTCTTGTATTAGAGTTGCTGAAGCTTTTATACTCTTATATTACAGTACTTGATTCTTCAGAACTTTATTTAAAAGGGTACCTCATTTTTTGGTCAACCTTGGACGTTGAATATCTTAATACTTCATTCAAAATTACTTCTCCATCCGTCATAATGTTCGGTATTCTGATTAGGCACTTGATTGGCTTCACTGGATGATTCTTAAAAGAGCTAAGGCGCTTGGTTATCCGCTTTGCACATTCACAAGTCTGTTTGACTCGTAGCATTCTGACCATTTAGCGTGTTATGCTTCTTTGACCCACTTACTGGCTGAAGTAGGACTCGATGACTTCATGGAACTTGTTTATATGGATATTAGCTTTAAACACCAGTTTCATCCAATTCGAACACCAGCAGCTCAATATATGGCCATCAGACGCTACAAAGGTATGACAGTAAGAAATGACATCACGTCACCAACTTACGGATGCTTTTGACAAAGATAGAGATCGATTTCGTTCTTGATCGACCTATTCACGAGAGCTGTAGATATTTCTTTGAGCCTTCCAATGATACCAAGATCGATACTTTTGAACAAGCAAAGCTCCAGAAATTGTCAGCAGACGGTTGCATGTTCTGATTGCCACGAACAGTATCACATCTCAAGCTTGAAGAAGGAATTTCACTCTGATAGAGATTGATACAAGTCTCGGCTTCTTCAGGAAACATATAGGTATTTATCTTATCTTTATAACAAAACCAAGACACTTCATTAGCACGAGCGTACCTTAAAATACGACGTCTCGGACGCTTGATTATCGGCAGGAGACGCTTGACTTCAATCTTTAGTGTTTTTGCTGTTGCCGCTTTTGTACTTCTGTCTTTATTCACGCTTTTCTTTCTCATTCTTGTATTAGAGTTGCTGAAGCTTTTATACTCTTATATTACAGTACTTGATTCTTCAGAACTTTATTTAAAAGGGTACCTCATTTTCGGTCAACCTTGGACGTTGAATATCTTAATACTTCATTCAAAATTACTTCTCCATCCGTCATAATGTTCGGTATTCTGATTAGACGCTTGATTGGCTTTACTGGATGATTCTTAAAAGAGCTAAGGCGCTTGGTTATCCGCTTTGCACATTCACAAGTCTGTTTGACTCGTAGCATTCTGACCATTTAGCGTGTTATGCTTCTTTGACCCACTTACTGGCTGAAGTAGGACTCGATGACTTCATGGAACTTGTTTATATGGATATTAGCTTTAAACACCAGTTTCATCCAATTCGAACACCAGCAGCTCAATATATGGCCATCAGACGCTACAAAGGTATGACAGTAAGAAATGACATCACGTCACCAACTTACGGATGCTTTTGACAAAGATAGAGATCGATTTCGTTCTTGATCGTCTATTCACGAGAGCTGTAGATATTTCTTTGAGCCTTCAATGATACCAAGATCGATACTTTTGAACAAGCAAAGCTCCAGAAATTGTCAGCAGACGGTTGCATGTTCTGATTGCCACGAACAGTATCACATCTCAAGCTTGAAGAAGGAATTTCACTCCGATAGAGATTGATACAGATCTCGGCTTCTTCAGGAAACATATAGGTATTTATCTTATCTTTATAACAAAACCAAGATCACTTCATTAGGAAGAGCGTGCCTCAAAATACGGCGCTTCGGACGTTTGATTATCGGCAGCAGACGTTTGACTTCAATCTTCATTGTTTTTGCTGTTGCCGCTTTTGTACTTTGTCTTTATTCACGCTTTTCTTCTCTTCTTCTATTAGAGTTGCTGAAGCTTGTATAATCTTAATTTACAGTACTTGATGCTTCGGAACTTTATTTAAAAGGGTACCTCATTTTCTGGTCAACCTTGGACGTTGAATTTCTTAATACTTCATTCAAAATTACTTCTCCATCCGTCATAATGTTCGGTATTCTGATTAGACGCTTGATTGGCTTTACTGGATGATTCTTAAAAGAGCTAAGGCGCTTGGTTATCCGCTTTGCACATTCACAAGTCTGTTTGACTCGTAGCATTCTGACCATTTAGCGTGTTATGCTTCTTTGACCCACTTACTGGCTGAAGTAGGACTCGATGACTTCATGGAACTTGTTTATATGGATATTAGCTTTAAACACCAGTTTCATCCAATTCGAACACCAGCAGCTCAATATATGGCCATCAGACGCTACAAAGGTATGACAGTAAGAAATGACATCACGTCACCAACTTACGGATGCTTTTGACAAAGATAGAGATCGATTTCGTTCTTGATCGACCTATTCACGAGAGCTGTAGATATTTCTTTGAGCCTTCCAATGATACCAAGATCGATACTTTTGAACAAGCAAAGCTCCAGAAATTGTCAGCAGACGGTTGCATGTTCTGATTGCCACGAACAGTATCACATCTCAAGCTTGAAGAAGGAATTTCACTCCGATAGAGATTGATACAGATCTCGGCTTCTTCAGGAAACATATAGGTATTTATCTTATCTTTATAACAAAACCAAGATCACTTCATTAGGAAGAGCGTGCCTCAAAATACGGCGCTTCGGACGTTTGATTATCGGCAGCAGACGTTTGACTTCAATCTTCATTGTTTTTGCTGTTGCCGCTTTTGTACTTTTGTCTTTATTCACGCTTTTCTTCTCTTTCTTCTATTAGAGCTGCTGAAGCTTGTATAATCTTAATTTACAGTACTTGATGCTTCGGAACTTTATTTAAAAGGGTACCTCATTTTCTGGTCAACCTTGGACGTTGAATTTCTTAATACTTCATTCAAAATTACTTCTCCAGCCATCATAATGTTCGGTATTCAAAGTAGACGCTTGATTGGCTTTACTGGACGGTTCTTAATAGAGCTAAGGCGCTTGGTTATCCGCTTTACACATTCACAAGTCTGTTTAACTCGTAGCATTCTGACAATTTAGCATAATATGCATCTTTGACCCTGTTTCTGGCCGAATTAGGATTCGATTCATGAAACTTTTTTATTTGGATATTAGCTTTAATGAGACACCAGTTTCATCCAATTCGAGCACCATCAGCTCAATATATGGCCATCAGACGCGACAAAGGTATGACAGTCAGGAACGTCATCACGTCACCAACTTATGGATGCATTTTGACAAAGATAGAGATCGATTTCGTTGTTGACCTCTTCACGAGAGCTGCAGACATTTCTTTGTGCCTTCCAAAGATACCAAGATCGATAATATTGAACACCCAAAGCTCCAGAAATTGTCAGCAGACGGTTGCATGTTCTTATTGTCACGAACAGTATCACGTCTCAAGCTTGAAGAAGGAATTTCGCTCCGATAGAGATTGATACAGATCTCGGCTTCTCCAGGAAACATGTAGGTATTTCTCTTATCTTTCTAACAAGACCAAGATCACTTCATTAGGACGAGCGTGCCTCAAAATACGGCGTTTTGGACGTTTGATTTTCAACAACAGACGTTTGACTTCAATCTTCATTGTTTTTGTTGTTGCCGCTTTTGTACTTTTGTCTTTATTCACGCTTTTCATCTCTTTCTTCTATTAGAGTTGTTGAAGCTTGTATAATCTTAATTTACAGTACTTGATGCTTTAGAACTTCATTTAAAAGGGTACCTCATTTTCTGGTCAACCTTGGACGTTGAATATCTTAATACTTCATTCAAAATTACTTCTCCAGCCATCATAATGTTCGGTATTCTAAGTAGACGCTTGATTGGCTTTACTGGACGGTTCTTAAAAGAGCTAAGGCGCTTGGTTATCCGCTTTACACATTCACAAGTTTGTTTAACTTGTAGCATTCGGACAATTTAGCATATTATGCATCTTTGACCCTGTTACTGGCCGAATTAGGATTCGATGTCTTCATGAAACTTGTTTATATGGATACTAGCTTTAATGAGACACCAGTTTCATCCAATTCGATCACCATCAGCTCAATATATGGCCATCAGACGCGACAAAGGTGTGACAGTCAGAAACGTCATCACGTCACCAGCTTACGGATGCATTTTGACAAAGATAGAGATCGATTTCGTTGTTGACCTCTTCACGAGAGCTGCAGATATTTATTTGAGCCATCCAAAGATACCAAGATCGATAATTTTGAACACCCAAAGCTCCAGAAATTGTCAGCAGACGATTGCATGTTCTTATTGTCACGAACAGTATCACGTCTCAAGCTTGAAGAAGGAATTTCACTCCGATAGAGATTGATACAGATCTCGGCTTCTTCAGGAAACATGTAGGTATTTCTCTTATCTTTTTAACAAAACCAAGATCACTTCATTAGGACGAGCGTACTTCAGAATACGACGTTTCGTACGCTTGATTATCGGCAGGAGACGCTTGACTTCCATCTTCAGTGTTTTTGTTGTTGCCACTTTTGTACTTTTGTCATTATTCCCGCTTTTCTTCTCTTTCTTCTTTTAGAGTTGCGGAAGCTTGTATATTCTTCTATTACAGTACTTGATGCTTCAGAATTTTATTTAAAAGGGTACCTCATTTTCTGGTCAACCTTGGACGTTGAATATCTTAATACTTCATTCAAAAATACTTCTCCAGCCGTCATAATGTTCTGTATTCTGAGTAGACACTTGATTAGCTTCACTGGACGATTCTTAAAAGAGCTAAGGCGCTTGGTTTTCCACTTTGCACATTCACAAGTCTGTTTAACTCGTAGCATTCTGACCATTTAGCATGTTATGCTTCTTTGACCCTGTTAGTGGCCGAATTAGGATTCGATGAATTCTTGAAACTTGTTTATATGGATATTAGCTTTAAACACCAGTTTCATCCAATTAGAACACCATCAACTCAATATATGGCCAACAGACGCTACAAAGTTATGACAGTCAAGAACGGCATCACGTCACCAACTTACGGATGCATTTTGACAAAGATAGAGATCGATTTCGTTCTTGACCTCTTCACAAGAGCTGCAGATATTTCTTTGAGTCTTCCAACGAAATCAAGATCGATACTTTTTAACACATAAAGCTCCAGAAATTGTCAGCATACGGTTGCATGTTTTGATTGCCACTAACAGTATCACATCTCATGCTTGAAGAAGGATTTTCACTCCGATAGATATTGATATAGATCTCGGCTTCTTCAAGGAATATATAGGTATTTCTCTTATCTTTCTAAAAAACAACCAAGATCACTTCATTAGGATGAGCGTGCCTCAAAATACGGCGTTTCGGACGTTTGATTATCGGCAGCAGACATTTGACTTCAATCTTCATTGTTTTTGCTGTTGCCACTTTTGTACTTTTGTCTTTATTCATGCTTTTCTCCTCCTTTTTCTATTAGAGTTGTGGAAGATTGTATATTCTTATATTACAGTACTTGATGCTTCAGCACTTTATTGAAAAGAGTACCTTATTTTCTGGTCAAGCTAGGACTTTGAATATCTTAATACTTCATTCAAAAATACTTCTGCACCCATCATAATGTTTTGTATTCTAAGTAGACGGTTGATTAGCTTCAATGGACGCTTCTTAAAAGAGCTAAGGTGCTTGGTCATCCACTTGGCACATTCACAAGGCTATTTAACTCATAGCATTCTGACCGTTTAGTATATTATGCTTCTCTGACCCTGTTACTGGCCGAATTAGGATTCGATGTCTTCGTGAAACTTGTTTATATGGATATTAGCTTTAATGTGACACCGGTTTCATCCAATTCGAAAACCATCAGCTCAATATATGGCCATCAGACACTACAAAGGTATTACAGTCAGGAACGACATCACGTCACCAACTTACGGATGCATTTTGACAAAGATAGAGATCAATTTCATTCTTGACCTCTTCACGAGAGCTACAGATATTTCTTTGAGCCTTCCAATGATACCAAGATCGATACATTTGAACACGTAAAGCTCCAGAAATTGTTAGCAAACGGTTGCTTGTTCTGATTGCCACGAACAGTATCACATCTCAAGCTTGAAGAAGGAATTTCACTCCAATAGAGATTGATATAGATGTCGGCTTCTTCAGGAAACATAAAGGTATTTCTCTAATCTTTCTAAAAAAACCAAGATAACTTCATTAGGACGAGCGTGCCTCAAAATACGGCGTTTCGGACGTTTGATTATCAACAGCAGACATTTGACTTCAATCTTCATTGTTTCTGCTGTTGCCGCTTTTGTACATTTGTCTTTATTCACGCTTTTCTTCTCTTTATTCTATTAGAGTTACGGAAGCTTGTATATTCTTATATTACAGTACTTGATGCTTCAGAACTTTATTGAAATGGGTACCTCATTTTCTGGTCAAGCTTGGACTTTGAATATCTTAATACTTCATTCAAAAAGACTACTTTACCCATCATAATGTTTTGAATTCTGAGTAGACGGTTGTTTAGCTTCACTGGACGCTTCTTAAAAGAGTTAAGATGCTTGGTTATCCAATTGGCACATTCACAAGGCTATTTAACTCGTAGCATTCTGACCATTTAGCGTATTATACTTCTTTGTCCCTGTTATTGGCCGAATTAGGATTTGATGTCTTCATGAAACTTGTTTATATGGATATTATCTTTAATGAGACACCGATTTCATCCTATTCGAAAAACACCAGCTCAATATATGGCCAACAGACGCTACAAAGGTATGACAGTAATGAACGGCAGCACGTCACCAATTTACGGATGCATTTTGACAAAGATAGATATCGATTTCGTTCTTGACCTCTTCACGAGAGCTGCAGATATTTTTTGAGCCTTCCAAAGATACCAAGATCGATACTTTTCAACTCGGATAGCTCCAGAAATTGTCCGCAGATGGTTGCATGTTCTGATTGCCACGAACAGTATCACATCTCAAGCTTGAAGAAGGAATTTCACTCCGATAGAGATTGATACAGATCTTGGATTCTTCAGGAAACATATAGGTATTTCTCTTATCTTTCTAAAAAAACCAAGACCACTTCATTAGGACGAGCGTGCCTCAAAATACGGCATTTCGGACGTTTGATTATCGGCAGCAGACGTTTGACTTCAATCTTCATTGTTTTTGCTGTTGCCGCTTTTGTACTTTTGCCTTTGTTCACGCTTTTCTTCTCTTTCTTCTATTAGAGTTGCTGTAGCTGGTATAATCTTAATTAACAGTACTTAATGCTTCAGAACTTTATTTAAAAGGGTACCTCATTTTCTGGTCAACCTTGGACGTTGAATATCTTAATACTTCATTCAAAATTACTTCCTCATCCATCATAATGTTCGATTTTCTGAGTAGATGCTTGATTGGCTTTACTGGATGTTTCTTAAAAGAGCTAAGGCGCTTGGTTATCCGCTTTACACATTCACAAGTCTGTTTAACTCGTAGCATTCTGATAATTTAGTATATTATGCATCTTTGACCCTATTACTGACCGAATTATGATTCGATGTCTTCATTAAACTTGTTTATATGGATATTAGCTTTAATGAGACACTAGTTTCATCCAATTTGAGCACCATCAGCTCAATATATGGCCATCAGACGCGACAAAGGTATGACAGTCAGGAACGTCATCACGTCACCAACTTATGGATGCATTTTGATAAAGATAGAGATCGATTTCGTTCTTGACCTCTTCACGAGAGCTGTAGATATTTCTTTGAGCCTTCCAACGATACCAAGATCGATACTTTTGAACACCCAAAGTTCCAGAAATTGTCAGCAGACGGTTGCATGTTCTTGTTGTCACGAAGAGTATCACGTCTCAAGCTTGAAGAAGGAATTTCACTCCGATAGAGATTGATACAGATCTCGGCTTCTTCAAGAAACAAGTAGGTATTTCTCTTATCTTTTTAACAAAACCAAGATCACTTCATTACGACGAGCGTACCTCAAAATACGACATTTCGTACGCTTGATTTTCGGCAGCAGACGCTTGACTTCAATCTTCAGTGTTTTTGCTGCTGCCACTTTCGTACTTTTGTCTTTATTCCGCTTTTCTTCTCTTTCTTCTATTAGAGTTGCTGAAGCTTGTTTATTCTTATATTACCGTACTTGATGCTTCAGAACTTTATTGAAAAGGGTACCTCATTTTCTGGTCAAGCTTGGACGTCGATTATCTTAATACTTCATTCAAAATTACTTCTCCACCCATCATAATGTTTTGTATTCTGAGAAGACGCTTGATTGTCTTCACTGGACGCTTCTTAAATGAGCTAAGGCGCTTGGGTAACCGCTATGCACATTCACATGTCTGTTTAACTCATAGCATTCTGACCATTTAGCATATTATGCTTCTCAGACCCTGTTACTGGCCGAATTAGGATTCGATGTCTTCATGAAACTTGTTTATATGGATATTAGCTTTAATGAGACACCGGTTTCATCCAATTCGAACACCATCAGCTCAATATATGGCCATAAGACGCTACAAAGGTATGACAGTCAGGAACGACATCACGTCACCAACTTACGGATGCATTTTGACAAAGATAGTGATCAATTTCGTTCTTGACCTCTTCACGAGAGCTACAGATATTTCTTTGAGCCTTCGAATGATACCAAGATCGATACTTTTGAACACGTAAAGCTCCAGAAATTGTTAGCAAACGATTGCTTGTTCTGATTGCCACGAACAGTATCACATCTCAAGCTTGAAGAAGGAGTTTCACTCCGATAGAGATTGATATAGATGTCGGCTTCTTTAGGAAACATAAAGGTATTTCTCTAATCTTTCTAAAAAAACCAAGATAACTTCATTAGGACGAGCATGCCTCAAAATACGGCGTTTCGGACATTTGATTATCGACAGCAGACATTTGACTTCAATCTTCATTGTTTCTGTTGTTGCCACTTTTGTACTTTTGTCTTTCTTCACGCTTTTCTTATCTTTCTTCTATTAGAGTTACGGAAGCTTGTAAATTCTTATATTACAGTACTTGATGCTTCAGAACTTTATTGAAATGGGTACCTCATTTTCTGGTCAAGCTTGGACTTTGAATATCTTAATACTTCATTCAAAAATACTACTTTACCCATCATAATGTTTTGAATTCTGAGTAGACGGTTGATTAGCTTCACTGGACGCTTCTTAAAAGAGTTAAGATGCTTGGTTATCCAATTGGCACATTCACAAGGCTATTTAACTCGTAGCATTCTGACCATTTAGCGTATTATGCTTCTTTGTCCCTGTTATTGGCCGAATTAGGATTTGATGTCTTCATGAAACTTGTTTATATGGATATTATCTTTAATGAGACACCAGTTTCATCCTATTCGAAAACCACCAGCTCATTATATGGCCAACAGACACTACAAAGGTATGAGAGTCATGAACGGCATCACGTCACCAACTTACGGATGCATTTTGACAAAGATAGAGATCGATTTCGTTCTTGACCTCTTCACGAGAGCTGCAGATATTTATTTGAGCCTTTTAAAGATACCAAGATCGATACTTTTCAACACGGATAGCTCCAGAAATTGTCCGCAGACGGTTGCATGTTCTGATTGCCACGAACAGTATCACATCTCAAGCTTGAAGAAGGAATTTCACTCCTAAAGAGATTGATACAGATCTTGGATTCTTCCGGAAACATATAGGTATTTCTCTTATATTTCTAAAAAAACCAAGATCACTTCATTAGGACGAGGGTGACTCAAAATACGGCGTTTCGGACGTTTGATTATCGGCAGCAGACGTTTGACTTCAATCTTCATTGTTTTTGCTGTTGCCACTTTTGTACTTTTGTCTTTATTCACGCTTTTCTTCTCTTTCTTCTATTAGGGTTGCTGAAGCTTGTATAATCTTAATTAACAGTACTTGATGCTTCAGAACTTTATTTAAAAGGGCACCTCATTTTCTGGTCAACCTTGGACGTTGAATATCTTAATACTTCATTCAAAATTACTTCTCCAGCCATCATAATGTTCGGTATTCTGAGTAGACGCTTTATTGGCTTCACTGGACGCTGCTTAAAAGATCTAAGGCGCTTGGTTATCCGCTTTGCACATTCACAAGTCTGTTTAACTCGTAGCATTCTGACCATTTAGCGTATTATGCTTCTTTGACCCTGTTACTGGCTGCATTAGGATCCGACGTCTTCATGAAACTTGTTTATATGGATATTAGGTTCAATGAGACACCGGTTTCATCCTATTCGAACACCATCAACTCAATATATGGGCAACAGACGCTACAAAGGTATTACAGTCAAGAACGGCATCCCGTCCCCAACTTACGGATGCATTTTGACAAAGATAGAGATCAATTTCGTTCTTGACCTCTTCACGAGAGCTGCAGAGCAACGATACCAAGATCGATACTTTTGCACTCGTATAGCTCCAGAAATTGTCAGCAGACGGTTGCATGTTCTGATTGCCATGAACTGTATCACATTTCATGCTTGCAGAATGAATTTCACTCCGATAGAGATTGATACAGATCTCGGATTCTTCAGGAAACATATAGGTATTTCTCTTATCTTTCTAACAAGACCAAGATCACTTCATTAGGACGAGCGTGCCTCAAAATACGGCGTTTCGGACGTTTGATTTTCGGCAACAGACGTTTGACTTCAATCTTCATTGTTTTTGCTGTTGCCGCTTTTGTACTTTTGTCTTTATTCACGCTTTTCTTCTCTTTCTTCTATTAGAGTTGCTGAAGCTTGTAAAATCTTAATTTACAGTACTTGATGCTTCAGAACTTTATTTAAAAGGGTACCTCATTTTCTGGTCAACCTTGGACGTTGAATATCTTAATACTTCATTCAAAATTACTTCTCCAGCCATCATAATGTTCGGTATTCTGAGTAGATGCTTGATTGGCTTTACTGGATGGTTCTTAAAAGAGCTAAGGCGCTTGGTTATCCGCTTTACACATTCACAAGTCTATTTAACTCGTAGCATTCTGATAATTTAGCATATTATGCATCTTTGACCCTATTACTGGCCGAATTATGATTCGATGTCTTCATGAAACTTGTTTATATGGATATTAGCTTTAATGAGACACCAGTTTCATCCAATTCGAGCACCATCAGCTCAATATATGGCCATCAGACGCGACAAAGGTATGACAGTCAGGAACGTCATCATGTCACCAACTTACGGATGCATTTTGATAAAGATAGAGATCGATTTCGTTCTTGACCTCTGCACGAGAGCTGTAGATATTTCTTTGAGCCTTCCAAAGATACCAAGATCGATACTTTTGAACACCCAAAGCTCCAGAAATTGTCAGCAGACGGTTGCATGTTTTGATTGCCACGAACAGTATCACATCTCAAGCTTGAAAAAGGAATTTCACTCCGATAGATATTGATACAGATCTTGGATTCTTCAGGAAACATATAGGTATTTCTCTTATCTTTCTAAAAAAACCAAGATCACTTCATTAGGACGAGCATGCCTCAAAATACGGCGTTTCGGACGTTTGATTATCGGCAGCAGACGTTTGACTTCGATCTTCATTGTTTTTGCTGTTGCCGCTTTTGTACTTTTGTCTTTATTCACGCTTTTCTTCTCTTCCTTCTATTAGAGTTGCTAAAGCTTGTATAATTTTAATGGACAGTACTTGATGCTTCAGAACTTTATTTAAAAGGGCACCTCATTTTCTGGTCAACCTTGGACGTTGAATACCTTAATACTTCATTCAAAATTACTTCTCCAGCCATCATAATGTTCGGTATTCTGAGTAGACGCTTTATTGGCTTCACTGGACTCTTCTTAAAAGATCTAAGGCGCTTGGTTATCCGCTTTGCACATTCACAAGTCTGTTTAACTCGTAGCATTCTGACCATTTAGCGTATTATGCTTCTTTGTCCCTGTTATTGGCCGAATTAAAATTTGATATCTTCATGAAACTTGTTTATATGGATATTATCTTTAATGAGACACCGGTTTCATCCAATTCGAAAACCACCAGCTCAATATATGGCCAACAGACGCTACAAAGGTATGACAGTCATGAACGGCATCACGTCACCAACTTACAGATGCATTTTGACAAAGATAGAGATCGATTTCGTTCTTGACCTCTTCACGAGAGATGTAGATATTTATTTGAGCCTTCCAAAGATAACAAGATCGATACTTTTCAACTCGGATAGCTCCAGAAATTGTCCGCAGACGGTTGCATGTTCTGATTGCCACGAATAGTATCACATCTCAAGCTTGAAGAAGGAATTTCACTCCGATAGAGATTGATACAGATCTTGGATTCTTCAGGAAACATATAGGTATTTCTCTTATCTTTCTAAAAAAACTAAGATCACTTCATTAGGACGAGCATGCCTCAAAATACGGCGTTTCGGACGTTTGATTATCGACAGCAGACATTTGACTTCAATCTTCATTGTTTCTGCTGTTGCCGCTTTTGTACTTTTGTCATTATTCACGCTTTTCTTCTGTTTCTTCTATTAGAGTTACGGAAGCTTGTATATTCTTATATTACAGTACTTGATGCTTCCGAACTTTATTGAAATGGGTACCTCATTTTCTGGTCAAGCTTGGACTTTGAATATCTTAATACTTCATTCAAAAATACAACTTTACCCATCATAATGTTTTGAATTCTGAGTAGACGATTGATTAGCTTCACTAGACGCTTCTTAAAAGAGTTAAGATGCTTGGTTATCCAATTGGCACATTCACAAGGCTATTTAACTCGTAGCATTCTGACCATTTAGCATATTATGCTTCTTTGTCCCTGTTATTGGCCGAATTAGGGTTTGATGTCTTCATGAAACTTGTTTATATGGATATAATCTTTAATGAGACACCGGTTTCATCCTATTCGAAAACCACCAGCTCAATATATGGCCAACAGACGCTACAAAGGTATGACAGTCAAGAACGGCATCACGTCACCAACTTACGGATGCATTTTGACAAAGATAGAGATCGATTTCGTTCTTGACCTCTTCACGAGAGCTGCAGATATTTCTTTGAGCCTCCCAATGATACCAAGATCAATACTTTTGCACACGCATAGCTCCAGAAATTGTTAGCAGACGGTTGCATGTTCTGATTGCCATGAACTGTATCACATTTCATGCTTGAAGAATGAATTTCACTCCGATAGAGATTGATACAGATCTCGGATTCTTTAGGAAACATATAGGTATTTCTCTTATCTTTGTAACAAGACCAAGATCACTTCATTAGGACGAGCATGCCTCAAGATACGGCGTTTCGGACGTTTGATTTTCAGCAACAGACGTTTGACTTCAATCTTCATTGTTTTTGCTGTTGCCACTTTTGTACTTTTGTCTTTATTCACGCTTTTCTTCTCTTTCTTCTATTAGAGTTGCTGAAGCTTGTAAAATCTTAATTTACAGTACTTGATGCTTCAGAACTTTATTTAAAAGGGTACCTCATTTTCTGGTCAACCTTGGACGTTGAATATCTTAATACTTCATTCAAAATTACTGCTCCAGCCATCATAATGTTCGGTATTCTGAGTAGATACTTGATTGGATTTATTGGATGGTTCTTAAAAGAGCTAAGGCGTTTGGTTATCCGCTTTACACATTAACAAGTCTGTTTAACTCGTAGCATTCTGATAATTTAGCATATTATGCATTTTTGACCCTATTGCTGGCCGAATTATGATTCGATGTCTTCATGAAACTTGTTTATATGGATATTAGATTTAATGAGACACCAGTTTCATCCAATTCTAACACCATCAGCTCAATATATGGCCATCAGACGCGACAAAGGTATGACAGTCAGGAACGTCATCACGTCACCAACTTACGGATGCATTTTGATAAAGATAGAGGTCGATTTCGTTCTTGACCTCTTCACGAGAGCTATAGATATTTCTTTGAGCCTTCCAACGATACCAAGATCGATACTTTTGAACACCCAAAGCTCCAGAAATTGTCAGCAGACGGTTGCATGTTCTTATTGTCACGAAGAGTATCACGTCTCAAGCTTGAAAAAGGAATTTCACTCCGATAGAGATTGATACAGATCTCAGCTTCTTCAGGAAACAACTAGGTATTTCTCTTATCTTTTTAACAAAACCAAGATCACTTTATTAGGACAAGCGTACCTCAAAATATGACATTTCGTACGCTTGATTATCGGCAGCAGACGCTTGACTTCAATCTTCAGTGTTTTTGTTGTTGCCACTTTTGTACTTTTGTCTTTATTCCCGCTTTTCTTCTCTTTCTTCTATTAGAGATGATGAAGCTTGTATATTCTTATATTACAGTACTTGATGCTTCAGAACTTTATTGAAAAGGGTACCTCCATTTTCTGGTCAAGCTTGGTCGTCGATTATCTTAATACTTCATTCAAAATTACTTCTCCAGCTATCATACTGTTCTGTATTCTGAGAAGACGTTTGATTATCTTCACTGGACGCTTCTTAAATGAGCTAAGGCGCTTGGGTAACCGCTATGCACATTCACATGTCAGTTTAACTCATAGCATTCTGACCATTTAGCATATTATGCTTCTCTGACCCTGTTACTGGCCGAATTTGGATTCGATGTCTTCATGAAACTTGTTTATATGGATATTAGCTTTAATGAGACACTGGTTTCATCCAATTCGAACACCATCATCTCAATATATGGCCATCAGACGCTACAAAGGTATGACAGTCAGGAACGACATCACGTCACCAACTTACGGATGCATTTTGACAAAGATAGAGATCAATTTCGTTCTTGACCTCTTCACGAGAGCTGCAGATATTTCTTTGAGCCTTCCAACAATACCAAGATAGATACTTTTGAACACGTAAAGCTCCAGAAATTGTTAGCATACGGTTGCATGTTCTGATTGCCACGAATAGTATCACATCTCAAGCTTGAAGAAGGAATTTCACTCCGATAGAGATTGATATAGATGTCGGCTTCTTCAGGAAACATAAAGGTATTTCTCTTATCTTTCTGCAAAAAACAAGATAACTTCATTAGGACGAGCGTGCCTCAAAATAAGGCGTTTCGGACGTTTGATTATCGCAAGCAGACATTTGACTTCAATCTTCATTGTTTCTGCTGTTGCCGCTTTTGTACTTTTGTCTTTATTCACGCTTTTCTTCTCTATCTTCTATTAGAGTTGCTGAAGCTTGTATAATCTTAATTGACAGTACTTGATACTTCAGAACTTTATTTAAAAGGCACCTCATTTTCTGGTCAACCTTGGACGTTGAATACCATAATACTTCATTCAAAATTGCTTCTCCAACCATCATAATGTTCGGTATTCTGAGTAGACGCTTTATTGGCTTCACTCGACGCTTCTTAAAAGATCTAAGGCGCTTGGTTATCCGCTTTGCACATTCACAAGTCTGTTTAACTCGTAGCATTCTGACTATTTAGCGTATTATGCTTCTTTGTCCCTGTTATTGGCCGAATTAGGATTTGATGTCTTCATGAAAATTGTTTATATGGATATTAACTTTAATGAGACACCGGTTTCATCCTATTCGAAAACCACTAGCTCAATATATGGCCAACAGACACTACAAAGGTAAGACAGTCAAGAACGGCATCAAGTCACCAACTTATTGATGCATTTTGACAAAGATAGAGATCGATTTCGTTCTTGACATCTTCACGAGAGCTGCAGATATTTCTTTGAGCCTCCCAATACTTTTGCACTCGCATAGCTCCAGAAAGTGTCAGTAGACGGTTGCATGTTCTGATTGCCATGAACTGTATCATATTTCATGCTTGAAGAATGAATTTCACTCCGATAGAGATTGATACAGATCTCAGATTCTTTTGGAAACATATAGGTATTTCTCTTATCTTTGTAACAAGACCAAGATCACTTCATTAGGACGAGCGTGCCTCAAAATACGGCGTTTCGGACGTTTGATTTTCGGCAACAGACGTTTGACTTCAATCTTCATTGTTTTTGCTGTTGCCGCTTTTGTACTTTTGTCTTTATTCACGCTTTTCTTCTCTTTCTCCTATTAGAGTTGCTGAAGCTTGTAAAATCTTAATTTACAGTACTTGATGCTTCAGAACTTTATTTAAAAGGGTACCTCACTTTCTGGTCAACCTTGGACGTTGAATATCTTAATATTTCATTCAAAATTACTTCTCCAGCCATCATAATGTTCGGTATTCTGAGTAGCTGCCTGATTGGCTTTACTGGATGGTTCTTAAAAGAGTTGAGGCACTTGGTTATCCACTTTACACATTCACAAGTCTGTTTAACTTGTCGCATTCTGAGAATTTAGCATATTATGCATCTTTGACCCTATTACTGGCCGAATTAGGATTCGATGTCTTCATGAAACTTGTTTATATGGATATTAGCTTTAATGAGACACCAGTTTCATCCAATTCGAGCACCATCAGCTTAATATATGGTCATCAGACGCGACAAAGGTATGACAGTCAGGAACGTCATCACGTCACCAACTTACGGATGCATTTTGATAAAGATAGAGATCGATTTCGTTCTTGACCTCTTCACGAGTGCTATAGATATTTCTTTGAGCCTTCCAATGATACCAAGATCGATACTTTTGAACACCCAAAGCTCCAGAAATTGTCAGCAGACGGTTGCATGTTCTTATTGTCACGAAGAGTATCAAGTCTCAAGCTTGAAGAAGGAATTTCACTCCGATAGAGATTGATACAGATCTCGGCTTCTTTAGGAAACAAGTAGGTATTTCTCTTATATTTTTAGCAAAACCAAGATCACTTCATTAGGACGAGCGTACCTCAAAATACAACATTTCGTACGCTTGATTATCGGCAGCAGACGCTTGACTTCAATCTACAGTGTTTTTGCGGTTGCCACTTTTGTACTTTTGTCTTTATTCCCGGTTTTCTTCTCTTTCTTCTATTAGAGTTGCTGAAGCTTGTATATTCTTATATTACAGTACTTGATGCTTCAGAATTTTATTGAAAAGGGTACCTCATTTTCTGGTCAAGCTTGGACGTCGATTATCTTAATACTTCATTCAAAATTACTTCTCCAGCCATCATAATGTTCTGTATTCTGAGAAGACGCTTGATTATCTTCACTGGACGCTTCTTAAATGAGCTAAGGCGCTTGGGTAACCGCTATACACATTCACATGTCTGTTTAACTCGTAGCATTCTGACCATTTAGCATATTATGCTTCTCTGACCCTGTTACTGGCCGAATTAGGATTCGATGTCTTCATGAAACTTGTTTATATGGATATTAGCTTTAATGAGACACCGGTTTCATCCAATTCGAACACCATCAGCTCAATATATGGCCATCAGACGCTACAAAGGTATGACAGTCAGGAACGACATCATGTCACCAACTTACGGATGCATTTTGACAAAGATAGAGATCAATTTCGTTCTTGACCTCTTCACGAGAGCTGCAGATATTTCTTTGAGCCTTCCAATGATACCAAGATCGATACTTTTGAACACGTAAAGCTCCAGAAATTGTTAGCATACGGTTGCATATTCTGATTGCCACGAACAGTATCACATCTCAAGCTTGAAGAAGGAATTTCACTAAGATAGAGATTGATATAGATGTCGGCTTCTTCAGGAAACATAAAGGTATTTCTCTTATCTTTCTAAAAAAACCAAGATAACTTCATTAGGACAAGTGTGCCTCAAAATACGGCGTTTCGGACGTTTGATTATCGATAGCAGACATTTGACTTCAATCTTCATTGTTTCTACTGTTGCCGCTTTTGTACTTTTGTCTTTATTCACGCTTTTCTTCTCCTTCTTCTATAAGAGTTGCGGAAGCTTGAATATTCTTATATTACAGTACTTGATACTTCATAACTTTATTGAAATGGGTACCTCATTTTTTGGTCAAGCTTGGACTTTGAATATCTTAATACTTCATTCAAAAATACTACTTTACCCATCATAATGTTTTGAATTCTGAGTAGACGGTTGATTAGCTTCACTGGATGCTTCTTAAAAGAGTTAAGATGCTTGGTTATCCAATTGGCACATTCACAAGGCTATTTAACTCGTAGCATTCTGACCATTTAGCGTATTATGCTTCTTTGTCCCTGTTACTGGCAGAATTAGGATTTGATGTCTTCGTGAAACTTGTTTATATGGATATTAGATTTAATGAGACACCGGTTTCATCCTATTCGAACACCATCAGCTCAATATATGGCCAACAGACGCTACAAAGGTATGACAGTCAGGAACGGCATCACGTCACCAACTTACGGATGCATTTTGACAAAGATAAAGATCGATTTCGTTCTTGACCTCTTCACAAGAGCTGCAGATATTTATTTGAGCCTTCCAAAGATACCAAGATCGATACTTTTCAACTCGGATAGCTCCAGAAATTGTCCGCAGACGGTTGCATGTTCTGATTGCCACGAACAGTATCGCATCTCAAGCT
The DNA here is from genome assembly GCA_039655645.1 of Ammopiptanthus mongolicus. Taxonomy (NCBI): domain Eukaryota; kingdom Viridiplantae; phylum Streptophyta; class Magnoliopsida; order Fabales; family Fabaceae; genus Ammopiptanthus; species Ammopiptanthus mongolicus. The sequence continues at coordinate 20,770,262 of CM077350.1, read as the reverse complement.
TGAAGAAGGGATTTCACTCCGATAGAGATTCATAAAGATCTTGGATTCTTCAGGAAACATATAGGTATTTCTCTTATCTTTCTAAAAAAACCAAGATTACTTCATTAGGACGAGCGTGCCTCAAAATACGGCGTTTCGGACGTTTGATTATCGACAGCAGACATTTGGCTTCAATCTTCATTGTTTCTGCTGTTGCCGCTTTTGTACTTTTGTCTTTATTCACGCTTTTCTTCTCTTTCTTCTATTAGAGTTGCTGAAACTTGTATAATCTTAATTGACAGTACTTGATGCTTCAGAACTTTATTTAAAAGGGTCCTCATTTTTTGGTCAACCTTGGACGTTGAATACCATAATACTTCTTTCAAAATTACTTCTCCAGCAATCATAATGTTCGGTATTCTGAGTAGACGCTTTATTGGCTTCACTGGACGCTTCTTAAAAGATCTAAGGCGCTTGGTTATCCGCTTTGCACATTCACATGTCTGTTTAACTCGTAGCATTCTGACCATTTAGCATGTTATGCTTCTTTGTCCCTGTTATTGGCCGAATTAGGATTTGATGTCTTCATGAAACTCGTTTATATGGATATTATCTTTAATGAGACACCGGTTTCATCCTATTCGAAAACCACCAGCTCAATATATGGGCAACAGACGCTACAAAGGTATGACAGTCAAGAACGGCATCACGTCACCAACTTACGGATGCATTTTGACAAAGATAGAGATCGATTTCATTCTTGACCTCTTCACGAGAGCTGCAGATATTTCTTTGAGCCTCCCAAAGATACCAAGATCGATACTTTTGCACTCGCATAGCTCCAGAAATTGTCAGCAGACGGTTGCATGTTCTGATTGCCACGAACTATATCACATTTCATGCTTGAAGATTGAATTTCACTCCGATAGAGATTGATACAGATCTCGGATTCTTTAGGAAACATATAGGTATTTCTCTTATCTTTCTAACAAGATCAAGATCACTTCATTAGGACGAGCGTGCCTCAAAATACGGCGTTTCGAACGTTTGATTTTCGGCAACAGGCGTTTGACTTCAATCTTCATTGTTTTTGCTGTTGCCGCTTTTGTACTTTTGTCTTTATTCACGCTTTTCTTCTCTTTCTTCTGTTAGAGTTGCTGAAGCTTGTAAAATCTTAATTTACAGTACTTGATGCTTCAGAGCTTCATTGAAAAGGGTACCTCATTTTCTGGTCAAGCTTGGACGTCGATTATCTTAATACTTCATTCAAAATTACTTCTCCAGCCATCATAATGTTCGGTATTCTGAGTAGACGTTTTATTGGCTTCACTGGACGCTTCTTAAAGATCTAAGGCGCTTGGTTATCCGCTTTGTACATTCACAAGTCTGTTTAACACGTAGCATTCTGACCATTTAGCGTATTATGCTTCGTTGACCCTGTTATTAGCCGAATTAGGATTCGACGTCTTCGTGAAACTTGTTTATATGGATATTAGGTTCAATGACACACCGGTTTCATCCTATTCGAACACCATCATCTCAATATATGGGCAACAGACGCTACAAAGGTATGACAGTCAAGAACGGCATCACGTCACCAACTTACGGATGCATTTTGACAAAGATAGAGATCGATTTCGTTCTTGACCTCTTCACGAGAGCTGCAGATATTTCTTTGAGCCTCCCATCGATACCAAGATCGATACTTTTGAACACCCAAAGCTCCAGAAATTGTCAGCAGACGGTTGCATGTTCTTATTGTCACGAAGAGTATCACGTCTCAAGCTTGAAGAAGGAATTTCACTCCGATAGAGATTGATACAAATCTCGGCTTCTTCAGGAAACAAGTAGGTATTTCTCTTATCATTTTAAAAAAACCAAGATCACTTCATTAGGACGAGCATACCTCAAAATACGACATTTCGTACGCTTGATTATCGGCAGCAGACACTTGACTTCAATCTTCAGTGTTTTTGCTGTTGCCACTTTTGTACTTTTGTCTTTATTCCCGCTTTTCTTCTCTTTCTTCTATTGGAGTTGTTGAAGCTTGTATATTCTTATATTATAGTACTTGATGCTTCAGAACTTTATTGAAAAGGGTACCTCATTTTCTGGTCAAGCTTGGACGTCGATTATCTTAATACTTCATTCAAAATTACTTCTCCACCCATCATAATGTTCTGTATTCTGAGAAGAAGCTTGATTATCTTCACTGGACGCTTCTTAAATGAGCTAAGGCGCTTGGGTAACCGCTATGCACATTCACATCTCTGTTTAACTCATAGCATTCTGACCATTTAGCATATTATGCTTCTCTGACCCTGTTACTGGCCGAATTAGGATTCGATGTCTTCATGAAACTTGTTTATATGGATATTAGCTTTAATGAGACACCGGTTTCATCCAATTCGAACACCATCAGCTCAATATATGGCCATCAGACGCTACAAAGGTATGACAGTCAGGAATGACATCACGTCACCAACTTACGGATGCATTTTGACAAAGATAGAGATCAATTTCGTTCTTGACCTCTTCACGAGAGCTGCAGATATTTCTTTGAGCCTTCCAACGATACCAAGATCGATACTTTTGAACACGTAAAGCTCCAGAAATTGTTAGCATACGGTTGCATGTTCTGATTGCCACGAACAGTATCACATCTCAAGCTTGAAGAGGGAATTTCACTCCGATAGAGATTGATATAGATGTCGGCCTCTTCAGGAAACATAAAAGTATTTCTCTTATCTTTCTAAAAAAACCAAGATAACTTCATTAGGACTAGCGTGCCTCAAAATACGGCGATTCGGACGTTTGATTATCGACAGCAGACATTTGACTTCAATCTTCATTGTTTCTGCTGTTGCCGCTTTTGTACTTTTGTCTTTATTCACGCTTTTATTCTCTTTCTTCTATTAGAGTTGCGGAAGCATGTATATTCTTATATTACAGTACTTGATGCATCAGAACTTTATTGAAAAGGATACCTTATTTTCTGGTCAAGCTTGGACTTTCAATATCTTAATACTTCATTCAAAAATACTTCTTTACCCATCATAATGTTTTGGATTCTGAGTAGACGGTTGATTAGCTTCACTGGAGGCCTCTTAAAAGAGTTAAGATGCTTGGTTATCCACTTGGCACATTCACAAGGCTATTTAACTTGCAGCATTCTGACCATTTAGCGAATTATGCTTCTTTGTCCCTGTTACTGGCAGAATTAGGATTTGATGTCTTCGTGAAACTTGTTTATATGGATATTAGATTTAATGAGACACTGGTTTCATCCTATTCGAACACCATCATCTCAATATATGGCCAACAGACGCTACAAAGGTATGACAGTCAGGAACGGCATCACGTCACCAACTTACGGATGCATTTTGACAAAGATAGAGATCGATTTCATTCTTGACCTCTTCACGAGAGCTGCAGATATTTATTTGAGCCTTCCAAAGATACCAAGATCGATAATTTTCAACTCGGATAACTCCAGAAATTGTCCGTAGACGGTTGCATGTTCTGATTGCCACGAACAGTATCACATCTCAAGCTTGAAGAAGGGATTTCACTCCGATAGAGATTCATACAGATCTTGGATTCTTCAGGAAACATATAGGTATTTCTCTTATCTTTCTAAAAAAACCAAGATCACTTCATTAGGACGAGCGTGCCTCAAAATACGGCGTTTCGGACGTTTGATTATCGACAGCAGACATTTGACTTCAATCTTCATTGTTTCTTCTGTTGCCGCTTTTGTACTTTTGTCTTTATTCACGCTTTTCTTCTCTTTCTTCTATTAGAGTTGCTGAAGCTTGTATAATCTTAATTGACAGTACTTGATGCTTCAGAACTTTATTTAAAAGGGCTCCTCATTTTCTGGTCAACCTTGGACGTTGAATACCATAATAGTTCTTTCAAAATTACTTCTCCAACAATCATAATGTTCGGTATTCTGAGTAGACGCTTTATTGCCTTCACTGGACGCTTCTTAAAAGATCTAAGGCGCTTGGTTATCCGCTTTTCACATTCACATGTCTGTTTAACTCGTAGCATTCTGACCATTTAGCGTATTATGCTTCTTTGTCCCTGTTACTGGCCGAATTAGGATTTGATGTCTTCATGAAACTCGTTTATATGGATATTATCTTTAATGAGACACCGGTTTCATCCTATTCGAAAACCACCAGCTCAATATATGGGCAACAGACGCTACAAAGGTATGACAGTCAAGAACGGCATCACGTCACCAACTTACGGATGCATTTTGACAAAGATAGAGATCGATTTCGTTCTTGACCTCTTCACGAGAGTTGCAGATATTTCTTTGAGCCTCCCAAAGATACCAAGATCGATACTTTGGCACTCGCATAGCTCCAGAAATTGTCAGCAGACGGTTGCATGTTCTGATTGCCACGAACTGTATCACATTTCATGCTTGAAGATTGAATTTCACTCCGATAGAGATTGATACAGATATCGAATTCTGTAGGAAACATATAGGTATTTCTCTTATCTTTCTAACAAGACCAAGATCACTTCATTAGGACGATCGTGCCTCAAAATACGGCATTTCGGACGTTTGATTTTCGGCAACAGGCGTTTGACTTCAATCTTCATTGTTTTTGCTGTTGCCGCTTTTGTACTTTTGTCTTTATTCACGCTTTTCTTCTCTTTCTTCTGTTAGAGTTGCTGAAGCTTGTAAAATCTTAATTTACAGTACTTGATGCTTCAGAACTTTATTGAAAAGGGTACCTCATTTTCTGGTCAAGCTTGGACGTCGATTATCTTAATACTTCATTCAAAATTACTTCTCCAGCCATCATGATGTTCGGTATTCTGAGTAGACGTTTTATTGGCTTCACTGGACGCTTCTTAAAAGATCTAAGGCGCTTGGTTATCCGCTTTGCACATTCACAAAACTGTTTAACTCGTAGCATTGTGATAATTTAGTATATTATGCATCTTTGACCCTATTACTGGCCGAATTATGATTCGATGTCTTCTTGAAACTTGTTTATATGGATATTAGATTTAATGAGACGCCAGTTTTATCCAATTCGAGCACCATCTGCTCAATATATGGCCATCAGACGCGACAAAGGTATGAAAGTCAAGAACGTCATCACGTCACCAACTTACGGATGCATTTTGATAAGGATAGAGATCGATTTCGTTCTTGACCTCTTCACGAGAGCTGTAGATATTTCTTTGAGCCTTCCAATGATACCAAGATCGATACTTTTGAACACCCAAAGCTCCAGAAATTGTCAGCAGACGGTTGCATGTTCTTATTGTCACGAAGAGTATCACGTCTCAAGCTTGAAGAAAGAATTTCACCCCGATAGAGATTGATACAGATCTCGGCTTCTTCAGGAAACAGGTAGGTATTTCTCTTATCTTTTTAACAAAACCAAGATCACTTCATTAGGACGAGGGTACCTCAAAATACGACATTTCGTACGCTTGATTATCGGCAGCAGACGCTTGACTTCAATCTTCCGTGTTTTTGCTGTTGTCACTTTTGTAATTTTGTCTTTATTCCCGCTTTTCTTCTATTTATTCTATTGCAGTTGCTGAAGCTTGTATATCCTTATATTATAGTACTTGATGCTTCAGAACTTTATTGAAAAGGGTACCTCATTTTCTGGTCAAGCTTGGACGTCGATTATCTTAATACTTCATTCAAAATTACTTCTCCACCCATCATAATGTTCTGTATTCTGAGAAGACGCTTGATTATCTTCACTGGACGCTTCTTAAATGAGCTAAGGCGCTTGGGTAACCGCTATGCACATTCACATGTCTGTTTAACTCATAGCATTCTGACCATTTAGCATATTATGCTTCTCTGACCCTGTTACTGGCCGAATTAGGATTCGATGTCTTCATGAAACTTGTTTATATGGATATTAGCTTTAATGAGACACTGGTTTCATACAATTCGAACACCATCAGCTCAATATATGGCCATCAGATGCTACAAAGGTATGACAGTCAGGAACGACATCACGTCACCAACTTACGGATGCATTTTGACAAAGACAGAGATCAATTTCGTTCTTGACCTCTTCACGAGAGCTGCAGATATTTCTTTGAGCCTTCCAACGAAACCAAATCGATACTTTTGAACACGTAAAGCTCCAGAAATTGTCTGCATACGGCTGCATGTTCTGAAAGCCACGAACAGTATCACATCTCAAGCTTGAAGAAGGAATTTCACTCCGATAGAGATTGACAAAGATCTCGGCTTCTTCAGGGAACATATAGGTATTTCTCTTATCTTTCTAAAAAAACCAAGATCACTTCATTAGGATGAGCGTGCCTCAAAATACGGCGTTTCGGACGTTTGATTATCGGCAGCAGACATTTGACTTCAATCTTCATTGTTTTTGTTGTTGCCGTTTTTGTACTTTTGTCTTTATTCACGCTTTTCTCCTCTTTCTTCTATTAGAGTTGCGGAAGCTTGTATATTCTTATATTACAGTACTTGATGCTTCAGAACTTTATTGAAAAGGGTACCTCATTTTCTGGTCAAGCTTGGACTTTGAATATCTTAATACTTCAGTCAAAAATACTTCTTTCCCCATCATAATGTTTTGGATTCTGAGTAGACGGTTGATTAGCTTCACTGGAGGCTTCTTAAAAGAGTTAAGATGCTTGGTTATCCACTTGGCACATTCACAAGGCTATTTAACTTGTAGCATTCTGACCATTTAGCGTATTATGCTTCTTTGTCCCTGTTACTGGCCGAATTAGGATTTGATGTCTTCATGACACTTGTTTATATGGATATTAAATTTAATGAGACACTGGTTTCATCCTATTCGAACACCATCTGCTCAATATATGGCCGACAGACGCTACAAAGGTATGACGGTCAGGAATGGCATCACGACACCAACTTACGGATGAATTTTGACAAAGATTGAGATCGATTTCGTTCTTGACCTCTTCACGAGAGCTGCAGATATTTATTTGAGACTTCTAACGATACCAAGATCGATACTTTTCAACTCGCATAGCTCCAGAAATTGTCAGCAGACGGTTGCATGTTCTGATTGCCACGAACTGTATCACATTTCATGCTTGAAGATTGAATTTCACTCCGATAGAGATTGATACAGATATCGAATTCTGTAGGAAACATATAGGTATTTCTCTTATCTTTCTAACAAGACCAAGATCACTTCATTAGGACGATCGTGCCTCAAAATACGGCATTTCGGACGTTTGATTTTCGGCAACAGGCGTTTGACTTCAATCTTCATTGTTTTTGCTGTTGCCGCTTTTGTACTTTTGTCTTTATTCACGCTTTTCTTCTCTTTCTTCTGTTAGAGTTGCTGAAGCTTGTAAAATCTTAATTTACAGTACTTGATGCTTCAGAACTTTATTGAAAAGGGTACCTCATTTTCTGGTCAAGCTTGGACGTCGATTATCTTAATACTTCATTCAAAATTACTTCTCCAGCCATCATGATATTCGGTATTCTGAGTAGACGTTTTATTGGCTTCACTGGACGCTTCTTAAAAGATCTAAGGCGCTTGGTTATCCGCTTTGCACATTCACAAAACTGTTTAACTCGTAGCATTGTGATAATTTAGTATATTATGCATCTTTGACCCTATTACTGGCCGAATTATGATTCGATGTCTTCTTGAAACTTGTTTATATGGATATTAGATTTAATGAGACGCCAGTTTTATCCAATTCGAGCACCATCTGCTCAATATATGGCCATCAGACGCGACAAAGGTATGAAAGTCAAGAACGTCATCACGTCACCAACTTACGGATGCATTTTGATAAGGATAGAGATCGATTTCGTTCTTGACCTCTTCACGAGAGCTGTAGATATTTCTTTGAGCCTTCCAATGATACCAAGATCGATACTTTTGAACACCCAAAGCTCCAGAAATTGTCAGCAGACGGTTGCATGTTCTTATTGTCACGAAGAGTATCACGTCTCAAGCTTGAAGAAAGAATTTCACTCCGATAGAGATTGATACAGATCTCGGCTTCTTCAGGAAACAGGTAGGTATTTCTCTTATCTTTTTAACAAAACCAAGATCACTTCATTAGGACGAGGGTACCTCAAAATACGACATTTCGTACGCTTGATTATCGGCAGCAGACGCTTGACTTCAATCTTCCGTGTTTTTGCTGTTGTCACTTTTGTAATTTTGTCTTTATTCCCGCTTTTCTTCTATTTATTCTATTGCAGTTGCTGAAGCTTGTATATCCTTATATTATAGTACTTGATGCTTCAGAACTTTATTGAAAAGGGTACCTCATTTTCTGGTCAAGCTTGGACGTCGATTATCTTAATACTTCATTCAAAATTACTTCTCCACCCATCATAATGTTCTGTATTCTGAGAAGACGCTTGATTATCTTCACTGGACGCTTCTTAAATGAGCTAAGGCGCTTGGGTAACCGCTATGCACATTCACATGTCTGTTTAACTCATAGCATTCTGACCATTTAGCATATTATGCTTCTCTGACCCTGTTACTGGCCGAATTAGGATTCGATGTCTTCATGAAACTTGTTTATATGGATATTAGCTTTAATGAGACACTGGTTTCATACAATTCGAACACCATCAGCTCAATATATGGCCATCAGATGCTACAAAGGTATGACAGTCAGGAACGACATCACGTCACCAACTTACGGATGCATTTTGACAAAGACAGAGATCAATTTCGTTCTTGACCTCTTCACGAGAGCTGCAGATATTTCTTTGAGCCTTCCAACGAAACCAAGATCGATACTTTTGAACACGTAAAGCTCCAGAAATTGTCTGCATACGGCTGCATGTTCTGAAAGCCACGAACAGTATCACATCTCAAGCTTGAAGAAGGAATTTCACTCCGATAGAGATTGACAAAGATCTCGGCTTCTTCAGGGAACATATAGGTATTTCTCTTATCTTTCTAAAAAAAACCAAGATCACTTCATTAGGATGAGCGTGCCTCAAAATACGGCGTTTCGGACGTTTGATTATCGGCAGCAGACATTTGACTTCAATCTTCATTGTTTTTGTTGTTGCCGTTTTTGTACTTTTGTCTTTATTCACGCTTTTCTCCTCTTTCTTCTATTAGAGTTGCGGAAGCTTGTATATTCTTATATTACAGTACTAGATGCTTCAGAACTTTATTGAAAAGGGTACCTCATTTTCTGGTCAAGCTTGGACTTTGAATATCTTAATACTTCAGTCAAAAATACTTCTTTCCCCATCATAATGTTTTGGATTCTGAGTAGACGGTTGATTAGCTTCACTGGAGGCTTCTTAAAAGAGTTAAGATGCTTGGTTATCCACTTGGCACATTCACAAGGCTATTTAACTTGTAGCATTCTGACCATTTAGCGTATTATGCTTCTTTGTCCCTGTTACTGGCCGAATTAGGATTTGATGTCTTCATGACACTTGTTTATATGGATATTAAATTTAATGAGACACTGGTTTCATCCTATTCGAACACCATCTGCTCAATATATGGCCAACAGACGCTACAAAGGTATGACGGTCAGGAATGGCATCACGACACCAACTTACGGATGAATTTTGACAAAGATTGAGATCGATTTCGTTCTTGACCTCTTCACGAGAGCTGCAGATATTTATTTGAGACTTCTAACGATACCAAGATCGATACTTTTCAACTCGCATAGCTCCAGAAACTGTCAGCAGATGGTTGCATGTTCTGATTGCCACGAACAGTATCACATCTCAAGCTTGAAGAAGGAATTTCACTCCGATAGAGATTGATATAGATCTTGGATTCTTCAGGAAACATATAGGAATTTCTCTTATCTTTCTAAAAAAACCAAGATCACTTCATTAGGACGAGCGTGCCTCAAAATACGGCGTTTCGGACGTTTGATTATCGGCAGCAGACGTTTGACTTCAATGTTCATTGTTTTTGCTGTTGCCGCTTCTGTACTTTTGTCTTTATTCACGCTTTTCTTCTCTTTCTTCTATTGGAGATGCTGAAGCTTGTGTAATCTTAATTAGCAGTACTTGATGCTTCAGAACTTTATTTAAAAGGGGACCTCATTTTCTGGTCAACCTTGGACGTTGAATATCTTAATACTTCATTCAAAATTACTTCTCCAGCCATCATAATGTTCGTTATTTCTAGTAGACGCTTGATTGGCTTCACTGGACGCTTCTTAAAAGATCTAAGGCGCTTGGTTATCCGCTTTGCACATTCAAGAGTTTGTTTAACTCGTGGCATTCTGACCATTTAGCGTATTATGTTTCTTTGACCCTGTTACTGGCCGAATTAGGATTCGACGTCTTCACGAAACTTGTTTATATGGATATTAGGTTCAATGAGACACCGGTTTCATCCTATTCGAACATCATCAGCTCAATATATGGCCAACAGACGCTACAAAGGTATGACTGTCAAGAACGGCATCACGTCACCAACTTACGGATGCATTTTGATAAAGATAAAGATCGATTTCGTTCTGGAACTCTTCACGAGAGCTGCAGATATTTCTTTGAGCCTCCCAACGATACCAAGATCGATACTTTTGTACTCGCATAGCTCCAGAAATTGTCAGCAGACGGTTGGATGTTCTGATTGCCACGAACTGTATCACATCTCATTCTTGAAGAAGGAATTTCACTCCGATAGAGATTGATACAGATCTCGGATTCTTCAGGAAACATATAGGTATTTCTCTTATCTTTCTAACAAAATCAAGATCACTTCATTAGGACGAGCGTGCCTCAAAATACGGCATTTCGAACGTTTGATTTTCGGCAACAGACGTTTGACTTCAATCTTCATTGTTTTTGCTGTTGCCGCTTTTGTACTTTTGTCTTTGTTCACGCTTTTCTTCTCTTTCTTCTATTAGAGTTCTGAAGCTTGTATAATCTTAATTTACAGTACTTGATGCTGCATAACTTTATTTAAAAGGGTACCTCATTTTCTGGTCAACCTTGGACGTTGAATATCTTAATACTTCATTCAAAATTACTTCTCCAGCCATCATAATGTTCGGTATTCTAAGTAGGCGCCTGATTAGCTTTACTGGACGATTCTTAAAAGAGCTAAGGCGCTTGTTTATACGTTTTACACATTCACAAGTCTGTTTAACTCGTAGCATTCTGACAATTTAGCTTATTATGCTTCTTTGACCTTGTTACTGGCCGAATTAGGATTCGATGTCTTCATGAAACTTGTTTATATGGATATTAGCTTTAATGAGACACCAGTTTCATCCAATTCGAGCACCATCAGCTCAATATATGGCCATCAAACGCGACAATGGTAATACAGTCAGGAACGTCATCACGTCACCAACTTACGGATGCATTTTGACAAAGATAGAGATCTATTTTGTTCTTGACCTCTTCACGAGAGCTGCAGATATTTCTTTAAGCCTTCCAATGATACCAAGATCGATAATTATGAACACCCAAAGCTCCAGAAATTGTCAGCAGACGGTTGCATGTTATTATTGTCACGAACAGTATCACGTCTCAAGCCTGAAGAAGGAATTTCACTGCGATACAGATTGATACAGATCTCGGCTTCTTCAGGAAACATGTAGGTATTTCTCTTATATTTTTAACAAAACCAAGATCACTTCATTAGGACGAGCGTACCTCAAAAGACGACATTTCGTACGCTTGATTATCGGTAGGAGACGCTTGACTTCAATCTTCAGTGTTTTTGCTGTTGCCACTTTTGTACTTTTTTTCTTTATTCCCGCTTTTCTTATCTTTCTTCTGTTAGAGTTGTTGAAGCTTTTATATTCCTATATTACAGTACTTGATGCTTCAGAACTTTATTGAAAAGGGTACCTCATTTTCTGGTCAAGCTTGGACGTTGAATATCTTAATACTTCATACAAAATTACTTCTCCACCCATCATAATGTTCTGTATTCTGAGAAGACGCTTGATTATCATCACTAGATGCTTCTTAAATGAGCTAAGGCGCTTGGATATCCGCTTTGCACATTCGCATGTCTGTTTAACTGATAGCATTCTGACCATTTAGCGTATTATGCTTCTTTGACTTTGTTACTGGCCGAATTAGGATTCGATGTCTTCATGAAACTTGTTTATATGGATATTAGCTTTAACGGGACACCGGTTTCATCCAATTCGAACACCATCATCTCAATATATGGCCATCAGTCGCTACAAAGGTATGACATTCAAGAACGTCATCACGTCACCAACTTACGGAGGCATTTTGACAAAGATAGAGATCGATTTCGTTCTTGACCTCTTCACGAGAGCTGCAGATATTTCTTTGAGCCTTCCAAAGATACCAAGATCGATAATTTCAAACACCCAAAGCTCCAGAAATTGTCAGCAGACGGTTGTATGTTCTTATTGTCACGAACAGTATCACGTCTCAAGCTTGAAGAAGGAATTTCACTCCGATAGATATTGATACAGATCTCGGCTTCTTCAGGAAACATGTAGGTATTTCTCTTATCTTTTTAACAAAACCAAGATCACTTCATTAGGACGAGCGTGCCTCAAAATATGGCGTTTCGGACGTTTATTTTCGGCAACAGTCGTTTGACTTCAATCTTCATTATTTTTGCTGTTGCCGCTTTTGTACTTTTGTCTTTATTCATGCTTTTCTTCTCCTTCTTCTATTAGAGTTGTTGAAGCTTGTATAATCCTAATTAACAGTACTTGATGCTTCAGAACTTTATTTAAAAGGGTACCTCATTTTCTGGTCAACCATGGACGTTGAATATCTTAATACTTCATTCAAAATTACTTCTCCACCCATCATAATGTACGGTATTCTGAGTAGACACTTGATTGGCTTCACTGGACACTTCTTAAAAGATCTAAGGCGCTTGGTTATCCGCTTTGCACATTCACAAGTTTGTTTAACTTGTAGCATTCTGACCATTTAGCGTATTATGCTTCTTTGACCCTCTTACTGGCCGAATTGGGATCCGACGTCTTCATGAAACTTGTTTATATGGATATTAGGTTCAATGAGACACCGGGTTCATCCTATTCGAACACCATCATCTCAATATATGGCCATCAGACGCGACAAAGGTATGACAGTCAGGAACGTCATCACGTCACCAACTTACGGATGCATTTTGATAAAGATAGAGATTGATTTCGTTCTTGACCTCTTCACGAGAGCTGCAGATATTTCTTTGAGCCTTCCAACGATACCAAGATTGATACTTTTGAACACGTAAAGCTGCAGAAATTGTTAGCATACGGTTGCATGTTCTGATTGCCATGAACAGTATCACATCTCCAGTTTGAAGAAAGAATTTCACTCCGATAGAGATTGATATAGATGTCGGCTTCTTCTGGAAACATAAAGATATTTCTCTTATCTTTCTAAAAAGACCAAGATAACTTCATTAGGATGAGCGTGCCTCAAAAGACGGCGTTTCGGATGTTTGATTATCGACAAAAGACATTTGACTTCAATCTTCATTGTTTCTGCTGTTGCCGTTTTTGTACTTTTGTCTTTATTCACGCTTTTCTTCTCTTTCTTATATTAGAGTTGCGGAAGCTTGTATATTCTTATATTACAGTACTTGATGCTTCAGAACTTTTTTGAAAAGGGTACCTTATTTTCTGGTCAAGCTTGGACTTTGAATATCTTAATACTTCAATCAAAAATACTTCTTTACCCATCATAATGTTTTGGATTCTGAGTAGACGGTTGATTAGCTTCACTGGAGGCTTCTTAAAAGAGTTAAGATGCTTGGTTATCCACTTGGCACATTCACAAGGCTATTTAACTTGTAGCATTCTGACCATTTAGGGTATTATGCTTCTTTGTCCCTGTTACTGGCCGAATTAGGATTTGATGTCTTCATGAAACTTGTTTATATGGATATTAGATTTAATGAGACACCAGTTTCATCCTATTCGAACACCATAAGCTCAATATATGGCCAACAGACGCTACAAAGGTATGACAGTCAGGAACAGCATCACGTCACCAACTTACGGATGCATTTTGACAAAGATAGAGATCGATTTCATTCTTGACCTCTTCAAGAGAGCTGCAGATATTTCTTTGAGCCTTCCAACGAAACCAAGATCGATACTTTTGAACACGTAAAGCTCCAGAAATTGTCTGCATACGGTTGCATGTTCTGAAAGCCACGAACAGTATCATATCTCAAGCTTGAAGAAGGAATTTCACTCCGATAGAGATTGATAAAGATCTCGGCTTCTTCAGGGAACATATAGGTATTTCTCTTATCTTTCTAAAAAAACCAAGATCACTTCATTAGGATGAGCGTGCCTCAAAATACGGCGTTTCGGACGTTTGATTATCGGCAGCAGACATTTGACTTCAATCTTCATTGTTTTTGCTGTTGCCGCTTTTGTACTTTTGTCTTTATTCACGCTTTTCTCCTCTTTCTTCTATTAGAGTTGCGGAAGCTTGTATATTCTTATATTACAGTACTAGATGCTTCAGAACTTTATTGAAAAGGGTACCTCATTTTCTGGTCAAGCTTGGACTTTGAATATCTTAATACTTCATTCAAAAATACTTCTTTCCCCATCATAATGTTTTGGATTCTGAGTAGACGGTTGATTAGCTTCACTGGAGGCTTCTTAAAAGAGTTAAGATGCTTGGTTATCCACTTGGCACATTCACAAGGCTATTTAACTTGTAGCATTCTGACCATTTAGCGTATTATGCTTCTTTGTCCCTGTTACTGGCCGAATTAGGATTTGATGTCTTCATGAAACTTGTTTATATGGATATTAGATTTAATGAGACACTGGTTTCATCCTATTCGAACACCATCTGCTCAATATATGGCCAACAGACACTACAAAGGTATGACAGTCAGGAATGGCATCACGACACCAACTTACGGATGAATTTTGACAAAAATTGAGATCGATTTCGTTCTTGACCTCTTCACGAGAGCTGCAGATATTTATTTGAGCCTTCTAACGATACCAAGATCGATACTTTTCAACTCGCATAGCTCTAGAAACTGTCAACAGACGGTTGCATGTTCTGATTGCCACGAACAGTATCACATCTCAAGCTTGAAGAAGGAATTTCACTCCGATAGAGATTGATATAGATCTTGGATTCTTCAGGAAACATATAGGAATTTCTCTTATCTTTCTAAAAAAACCAAGATCACTTCATTAGGACGAGCGTGCCTCAAAATACGACGTTTCGGACGTTTGATTATCGGCAGCAGACGTTTGACTTCAATGTTCATTGTTTTTGCTGTTGCCGCTTCTGTACTTTTGTCTTTATTCACGCTTTTCTTCTCTTTCTTCTATTGGAGATGCTGAAGCTTGTATAATCTTAATTAGCAGTACTTGATGCTTCAGAACTTTATTTAAAAGGGGACCTCATTTTCTGGTCAACCTTGGACGTTGAATATCTTAATACTTCATTCAAAATTACTTCTCCAGCCATCATAATGTTCGGTATTTCTAGTAGACGCTTGATTGGCTTCACTGGACGCTTCTTAAAAGATCTAAGGCGCTTGGTTATCCGCTTTGCACATTCAAGAGTTTGTTTATGTAACACCCCCCTCGCGGGCGCTACATACTCGGACTATAATGCGGAAATAAATCGAGAAAATAAAACGCTGGTTGCTTTCGGAAAATACTTTAATTAAATAGCTACGTTCGAAAACGCGGTTCTAAAAATTTTCTGCATGCATAGGCAATACAAACTCAAGATGAAGGAATAACTTCATATCACATGTTGATATTCACTGTTCATAAAAACGTAAACATAACATAAATCCTGGTCTAAGAAATAAGTTTTTACAAACTTGAAAACAGAAGTTCAAAAGCTTGCAGTAATATAATATAAGACTGCTCAAAATAAAAGACTCCTAAGCTGGTCGGCTAAAAGTAGCCATTGGGATACAACCCAACGTCAACTTCATCAGAACGCTCCATCATCTGAGTCCTCACGTCTCCGCGGGGACCTATGATCAACATCTGTACATGTGTTCCAAAAACACAACCAGGTGGCCAACATGTACAGGCAAAGGTGAGATACTCATATAATAAGTTTATCACGATAGCCGCACAGGCGACAAACAGCATAAATACAGTCATATGAATACTTATCTATACAACACAATATAATATCTCAAACACAATCATGATTTATAATAATGCATGAGACTTCAATATCATCTTTCTAATTCATGTACTCCGGAGATTCTAACTTCCCAACATCGAGCGATAGGCCGTAGTAACACCCGTAACACAATTGTTCTCATGAGTCGGCCTCTCTATTTAGGTCCGAACAACAATTGTTCCAGGGTACCACGTCATAACCATATCCTGAATAGTCCAGTCCCTGATCGAGTTCATTCGTGCTGGGTAGTCGACTCACCACGGCACGGGGTCGCGAGGCCGCCGGCCACTTGTGGAATCTCGACACACAGAATGCCCCTACAGACCTAGTGGTCTTAACCGGTTCCATTCTCAACTACTAGAGTTGTAGCTCGGTTTCAAATGGCACGTCTGCTGGTTCATGCATGTACACAGAAAGTTTTCTGTTTTCTTTGCGTTCATTCTTTCAAATGTCGAGACATAAAGTCCACGACTCATTTCAAAAAGGCATTAAGCCCACTCAAATCAAAAACACAGGACACGAAGTCCGAGTGCTCAATCCACAAAACACTAGCCCCGACGTCTCGGCCACTAGGTTTGGGTTCGTCTCAAAGGTTCATCATTTTTCTTTTCAGTCAAACTTTCTCAAATTGTTTTCTTGAAATAAAGCATTTCCACATTTTCCGGGAAAAACACCTTTCTTGAAAACAAACCGTTTTCTAAGGTTTCGCGCCCTTTTGAAACACTTTACAGAATAAAACACATTTTGCACGACTTTTCACAAAACCACTTTTTAAAGAACATACTTTTCAAAAGAACATACATTTCAAAAGAACATACTTTTCAAAAGAACATACTTTTCTTGAAAAGCAACACGTTTTCCAAAGCCCACTTTCAATTTCAAAACGCGTTTTTCAAAACTTTGTTTTCGATTCCGAGTCTTTTAACAGTTATCGAGACATAGCCAGTCCTATGCTCATCCAGGATATAAATATATGTATAGATTTATATATCAACAGTTCAATATCACAATAAGATATCATCCAAGGCATCCATGCCACAGTTATATCAAATAACCAACTATGCACAACACTTAACATCCAATCAATCCAGGACATAAGTATACATATACATCAAGTCTTAATTCAATCACAACACACCAATCAATCATATACCATGAGGCTACCAAACTCAAAATGAACTACCTCCCTTTACCTCACAAAGGAAGTTCAATGCAAACTCGATCGATTCTCGGCTCCGGCTTCGGTTCCGTTCGCGTTGCCTAAAACAATCAAACACAATTCAATTCAAACAACAAAGCAACATCAATCTATAACATCAAAACATAAGTTTTCTTCCCTAAGAAGGTATAGGGTTCGGCCATGAAAGGATAAAAAGGCTTGGGATCTCATTTGGTTCTAAACTTTTGCATGGTAGGTCCTTAAGCATGATTAACACTAAATCAAGTCTTATGACCCAAAAATTTGAGACAAAACTCATGGTTCTACACCCTATATGTTTCGGCCATGAAGAGGAGAAATAGGTTAGGAGCTTTGGTTGATGTTTTGCTCTTAGGTTTAGGGTTCAAAGACATCAAGTAAGCTAGAACAAGTGTTGTATAGCCAAAAATTGCAACAAAACCCATCCTTTCATCATGATTAGGATTCGGCCCTCCCATGGAAGAATAGGGAGAAAATTTCTTTTGGGTTCATGCTTCTAGACACTCAAAGTACACATCATGGTGGTTTCATAGAAATTGGTTTCATGATCATAGGATTTTTCTACAATTTTCTACGGATTTTCAAAGTTCTAGATCTAAACTTGGATCTTCATGAATCAAGTGATTCAAGAGATGAAATAGAGAGATTGAGAGAGTTAATATGAGGATCATACCTCCTAGGATCAAAGGTTAGTGAAGAAGAAACAAGTTTTCACTCAAAAACTTCAACTTTTGAAGATCAAACTAGGGTTTGTGTGAAGAACTTATGAAGAACACATGAAGAACTTCAAGAACTCTATGAATTTGGATGAACAAGTGAGAGAAAGAAGAGAGAGAGAGTGTGGCCGAAATGGCCAAGAGAGAGAAAGAGAGAAATATATATAATTGATGTCATGGCAAACTTGTAAATAACCAAAAGGGTAATTTGGTAATTCCTTCAAAGACTAGGGGCATTTTGATCATTTCCCTTATAAATATCTAGATATTTCTAGAAAGGTAATGATGACATGGTGAGTCACAGGGTCAGAATGGTTATTCCATAAATTCTCAAGGGCAAAACGGTCTTTTCATTCAAGGGCAAATGGTAATTATGAAAAGGGTCAAGGGCATTTTAGTCATTTTACGTCCAGATATTTTCTAAACGTAATCATTACACCGATGAGTCACTGATGAGTCATAGCACACCATGTGACTTCAACCTTATCCGTGGTAGGTCACTGAAATCTCGTATTCAGCTCCGTTCTTCACCCGATTTAGGTTTTCGCCCAAGAAAGTCGTATGACGACTTATTTATTTTGAATATTTTCAAAATAACCAATATTGTTGGAAATAAAATATAAAACCTAAATGTTTCATTCACGAGTCAGAATGAGGTCTCGATAGTAGAAAAAGACCACTCTCTGTGAAAAACGCAGACCGGGCTCCGTTTGAGCTTTCGCCCGAAACTTAACCATGGCTTCCTATGGTTGTGTAGGACATTCCTATCTTGTCAGAATATTTTATTGCCATTTATAAGGCCTCGAATAAAATATAAGTTCATAAATACTGATTAATTAGGAAAACTCGAAAAATCGGGGTGTTACAGTTTAACTCGTAGCATTCTGACCATTTAGCGTATTATGTTTCTTTGACCCTGTTACTGGCCGAATTAGGATTCGACGTCTTCATGAAACTTGTTTGTATGGATATTAGGTTCAAATGAGACACCGGTTTCATCCTATTCGAACATCATCAGCTCAATATATGGCCAACAGACGCTACAAAGGTATGACAGTCAAGAACGGCATCACGTCACCAACTTACGGATGCATTTTGACAAAGATAAAGATCGATTTCGTTCTTGAACTCTTCACGAGAGCTGCATATATTTCTTTGAGCCTCCCAACGATACCAAGATCGATACTTTTGTACTCGCATAGCTCCAGAAATTGTCAGCAGACGGTTGGATGTTCTGATTGCCACGAACTGTATCACATCTCATTCTTGAAGAAGGAATTTCACTCCGATAGAGATTGATACAGATCTCGGATTCTTCAGGAAACATATAGGTATTTCTCTTATCTTTCTAACAAAATCAAGATCACTTCATTAGGACGAGCGTGCCTCAAAATACGGTGTTTCGAACGTTTGATTTTCGGCAACAGACGTTTGACTTCAATCTTCATTGTTTTTGCTGTTGCCGCTTTTGTACTTTTGTCTTTATTCACGCTTTTCTTCTCTTTCTTCTATTAGAGTTCTGAAGCTTGTATAATCTTAATTTACAGTACTTGATGCTGCATAACTTTATTTAAAAGGGTACCTCATTTTCTGGTCAACCTTGGACGTTGAATATCTTAATACTTCATTCAAAATTACTTCTCCAGCCATCATAATGTTCGGTATTCTAAGTAGGTGCCTGATTGGCTTTACTGGACGGTTCTTAAAAGAGCTAAGGCGCTTGTTTATACGTTTTACACATTCACAAGTCTGTTTAACTCGTAGCATTCTGACAATTTAGCTTATTATGCTTCTTTGACCTTGTTACTGGCCGAATTAGGATTCGATGTCTTCATGAAACTTGTTTATATGGATATTAGCTTTAATAAAACACCAGTTTCATCCAATTCGAGCACCATCAGCTCAATATATGGCCATCAGACGCGACAAAGGTAATACAGTCAGGAACGTCATCACGTCACCAACTTACGGATGCATTTTGACAAACATAGAGATCTATTTCGTTCTTGACCTCTTCACGAGAGCTGGAGATATTTCTTTGATCTTCCAATGATACTAAGATCGATAATTTTGAACAACCAAAGCTCCAGAAATTGTCAGCAGATGGTTGAATGTTATTATTGTCACGAACAGTATCACGTCTCAAGCTTGAAGAAGGAATTTCACTGCGATACAGATTGATACAGATCTCGGCTTCTTCAGGAAACATGTAGGTATTTCTCTTATCTTTTTAACAAAACCAAGATCACTTCATTCGGACGAGCGTACCTCAAAAGACGACGTTTCGTACGCTTGATTATCGGTAGGAGACGCTTGACTTCAATCTTCAGTGTTTTTGCTGTTGCCACTTTTGTACTTTTTTTCTTTATTCCCGCTTTTCTTATCTTTCTTCTGTTAGAGTTGTTGAAGCTTTTATATTCTTATATTACAGTACTTGATGCTTCAGAACTTTATTGAAAAGGGTACCTCATTTTCTGGTCAAGCTTGGACGTTGAATATCTTAATACTTCATGCAAAATTACTTCTCCACCCATCATAATGTTCTGTATTCTGAGAAGACGCTTGATTATCATCACTAGACGCTTCTTAAAAGAGCTAAGGCGCTTGGACATCCGCTTTGCACATTCGCATGTCTGTTTAACTGATAGCATTCTGACCATTTAACGTATTATGCTTCTTTGACTTTGTTACTGGCCGAATTAGGATTCGATGTCTTCATGAAACTTGTTTATATGGATATTAGCTTTAACGGGACACCGGTTTCATCCAATTCGAACACCATCAACTCAATATATGGCCATCAGTCGCTACAAAGGTATGACATTCAAGAACGTCATCACGTCACCAACTTACGGATGCATTTTGACAAAGATAGAGATCGATTTCGTTCTTGACCTCTTCACGAGAGCTGCAGATATTTCTTTGAGCCTTCCAAAGATACCAAGATCGATAATTTCAAACACCCAAAGCTCCAGAAATTGTCGGCAGACGGTTGTATGTTCTTATTGTCACGAACTGTATCACGTCTCAAGCTTGAAGAAGGAATTTCACTCTGATAGATATTGATACAGATCTCGGCTTCTTCAGGACACATGTAGGTATTTCTCTTATCTTTTTAACAAAACCAAGATCACTTCATTAGGACGAGCGTGCCTCAAAATATGGCGTTTCGGACGTTTATTTTCGGCAACAGTCGTTTGACTTCAATCTTCATTATTTTTGCTGTTGCCGCTTTTGTACTTTTGTCTTTATTCACGCTTTTCTTCTCTTTCTTCTATTAGAGTTGTTGAAGCTTGTATAATCCTAATTAACAGTACTTGATGCTTCAGAACTTTATTTAAAAGGGTACCTCATTTTCTGGTCAACCTTGGACGTTGAATATCTTAATACTTCATTCAAAATTACTTCTCCACCCATCATAATGTACGGTATTTTGAGTAGACACTTGATTGGCTTCACTGGACGCTTCTTAAAAGATCTAAGGCGCTTGGGTAACCGCTTTGCACATTCACGTGTCTGTTTAACTTATAGCATTTTGACCATTTAGCGTATTATGCTTCTCTGATCCTGTTACTGGCCGAATTAGGATTCGATGTCTTCATGAAACTTGTTTATATGGATATTAGCTTTAATGAGACACCGGTTT
The DNA here is from genome assembly GCA_039655645.1 of Ammopiptanthus mongolicus. Classification (NCBI taxonomy): domain Eukaryota; kingdom Viridiplantae; phylum Streptophyta; class Magnoliopsida; order Fabales; family Fabaceae; genus Ammopiptanthus; species Ammopiptanthus mongolicus. The sequence continues at coordinate 20,748,612 of CM077350.1, read as the reverse complement.
CATCCAATTCGAACACTATTAGCTCAATATATGGCCATCAGACGCTACAAAGGCATGACCGTCAGGAATGACATCACGTCACCAACTTGCGGATGCATTTTGACAAAGATAGAGACCGATTTCGTTCTTGACCTCATCACGAAAGCTGCAGATATTTCTTTGAGCCTTCCAACGATACCAAGATCGATACTTTTGAACACGTAAAGCTCCAGAAATTGTCAGCATACGGTTGCATGTTCTGATTGCCACGAACAGTATCACATCTCAAGCTTGAAGAAGGAATTTCGCTCCGATAGAGATTGATATAGATCTCGGCTTCTGCAGGAAAGATATAGGTATTTCTGTTATCTTACTAAAAAAACCAAGATCACTTCATTAGGACGAGCATACCTCAAAATACGGCGTTTCAGACGTTTGATTATCGCAGCAGACACTTGACTTCAATCTTCATTGTTTTTGCTGTTGCCGCTTTTGTACTTTTGTCTTTATTCACGCTTTTCTTCTCTTTCTTCTATTAGAGTTCTGAAGCTTGTATAATCTTAATTTACAGTACTTGATGCTGCATAACTTTATTTAAAAGGGTACCTCATTTTCTGGTCAACCTTGGACGTTGAATATCTTAATACTTCATTCAAAATTACTTCTCCAGCCATCATAATGTTCGGTATTCTAAGTAAGTGCCTGATTGGCTTTACTGGACGGTTCTTAAAAGAGCTAAGGCGCTTGTTTATACGTTTTACACATTCACAAGTCTGTTTAACTCGTAGCATTCTGACAATTTAGCTTATTATGCTTCTTTGACCTTGTTACTGGCCGAATTAGGATTCGATGTCTTCATGAAACTTGTTTATATGGATATTAGCTTTAATAAAACACCAGTTTCATCCAATTCGAGCACCATCAGCTCAATATATGGCCATCAGACGCGACAAAGGTAATACAGTCAGGAACGTCATCACGTCACCAACTTACGGATGCATTTTGACAAACATAGAGATCTATTTCGTTCTTGACCTCTTCACGAGAGCTGCAGATATTTCTTTGATCTTCCAATGATACTAAGATCGATAATTTTGAACAACCAAAGCTCCAGAAATTGTCAGCAGATGGTTGAATGTTATTATTGTCACGAACAGTATCACGTCTCAAGCTTGAAGAAGGAATTTCACTGCGATACAGATTGATACAGATCTCGGCTTCTTCAGGAAACATGTAGGTATTTCTCTTATCTTTTTAACAAAACCAAGATCACTTCATTCGGACGAGCGTACCTCAAAAGACGACGTTTCGTACGCTTGATTATCGGTAGGAGACGCTTGACTTCAATCTTCAGTGTTTTTGCTGTTGCCACTTTTGTACTTTTTTCTTTATTCCCGCTTTTCTTATCTTTCTTCTGTTAGAGTTGTTGAAGCTTTTATATTCTTATATTACAGTACTTGATGCTTCAGAACTTTATTGAAAAGGGTACCTCATTTTCTGGTCAAGCTTGGACGTTGAATATCTTAATACTTCATGCAAAATTACTTCTCCACCCATCATAATGTTCTGTATTCTGAGAAGACGCTTGATTATCATCACTAGACGCTTCTTAAAAGAGCTAAGGCACTTGGACATCCGCTTTGCACATTCGCATGTCTGTTTAACTGATAGCATTCTGACCATTTAACGTATTATGCTTCTTTGACTTTGTTACTGGCCGAATTAGGATTCGATGTCTTCATGAAACTTGTTTATATGGATATTAGCTTTAACGGGACACCGGTTTCATCCAATTCGAACACCATCAACTCAATATATGGCCATCAGTCGCTACAAAGGTATGACATTCAAGAACGTCATCACGTCACCAACTTACGGATGCATTTTGACAAAGATAGAGATCGATTTCGTTCTTGACCTCTTCACGAGAGCTGCAGATATTTCTTTGAGCCTTCCAAAGATACCAAGATCGATAATTTCAAACACCCAAAGCTCCAGAAATTGTCAGCAGACGGTTGTATGTTCTTATTGTCACGAACTGTATCACGTCTCAAGCTTGAAGAAGGAATTTCACTGTGATAGATATTGATACAGATCTCGGCTTCTTCAGGACACATGTAGGTATTTCTCTTATCTTTTTAACAAAACCAAGATCACTTCATTAGGACGAGCGTGCCTCAAAATATGGCGTTTCGGACGTTTATTTTCGGCAACAGTCGTTTGACTTCAATCTTCATTATTTTTGCTGTTGCCGCTTTTGTACTTTTGTCTTTATTCACGCTTTTCTTCTCTTTCTTCTATTAGAGTTGTTGAAGCTTGTATAATCCTAATTAACAGTACTTGATGCTTCAGAACTTTATTTAAAAGGGTACCTCATTTTCTGGTCAACCTTGGACGTTGAATATCTTAATACTTCATTCAAAATTTCTTCTCCACCCATCATAATGTACGGTATTTTGAGTAGACACTTGATTGGCTTCACTGGACGCTTCTTAAAAGATCTAAGGCGCTTGGGTAACCGCTTTGCACATTCACGTGTCTGTTTAACTTATAGCATTTTGACCATTTAGCGTATTATGCTTCTCTGATCCTGTTACTGGCCGAATTAGGATTCGATGTCTTCATGAAACTTGTTTATATGGATATTAGCTTTAATGAGACACCGGTTTCATCCAATTCGAACACTATTAGCTCAATATATGGCCATCAGACGCTACAAAGGCATGACCGTCAGGAATGACATCACGTCACCAACTTGCGGATGCATTTTGACAAAGATAGAGATCGATTTCGTTCTTGACCTCATCACGAAAGCTGCAGATATTTCTTTGAGCCTTCCAACGATACCAAGATCGATACTTTTGAACACGTAAAGCTCCAGAAATTGTCAGCATACGGTTGCATGTTCTGATTGCCACGAACAGTATCACATCTCAAGCTTGAAGAAGGAATTTCGCTCCGATAGAGATTGATATAGATCTCGGCTTCTTCAGGAAAGATATAGGTATTTCTGTTATCTTACTAAAAAACCCAAGATCACTTCATTAGGACGAGCATACCTCAAAATACGGCGTTTCAGACGTTTGATTATCGCAGCAGACACTTGACTTCAATCTTCATTGTTTTTGCTGTTGCCGCTTTTGTACTTTTGTCTTTATTCACGCTTTTCTTCTCTTTCTTCTATTAGAGTTCTGAAGCTTGTATAATCTTAATTTACAGTACTTGATGCTGCATAACTTTATTTAAAAGGGTACCTCATTTTCTGGTCAACCTTGGACGTTGAATATCTTAATACTTCATTCAAAATTACTTCTCCAGCCATCATAATGTTCGGTATTCTAAGTAAGTGCCTGATTGGCTTTACTGGACGGTTCTTAAAAGAGCTAAGGCGCTTGTTTATACGTTTTACACATTCACAAGTCTGTTTAACTCGTAGCATTCTGACAATTTAGCTTATTATGCTTCTTTGACCTTGTTACTGGCCGAATTAGGATTCGATGTCTTCATGAAACTTGATTATATGGACATTAGCTTTAATAAAACACCAGTTTCATCCAATTCGAGCACCATCAGCTCAATATATGGCCATCAGACGCGACAAAGGTAATACAGTCAGGAACGTCATCACGTCACCAACTTACGGATGCATTTTGACAAACATAGAGATCTATTTCGTTCTTGACCTCTTCACGAGAGCTGGAGATATTTCTTTGAGCCTTCCAATGATACTAAGATCGATAATTTTGAACACCCAAAGCTCCAGAAATTGTCAGCAGATGGTTGCATGTTATTATTGTCACGAACAGTATCACGTCTCAAGCTTGAAGAAGGAATTTCACTGCGATACAGATTGATACAGATCTTGGCTTCTTCAGGAAACATGTAGGTATTTCTCTTATCTTTTTAACAAAACCAAGATCACTTCATTCGGACGAGCGTACTTCAAAAGACGACGTTTTGTACGCTTGATTATCGGTAGGAGACGCTTGACTTCAATCTTAAGTGTTTTTGCTGTTGCCACTTTTGTACTTTTTTTCTTTATTCCCGCTTTTCTTATCTTTCTTCTGTTAGAGTTGTTGAAGCTTTTATATTCTTATATTACAGTACTTGATGCTTCAGAACTTTATTGAAAAGGGTACCTCATTTTCTGGTCAAGCTTGGACGTTGAATATCTTAATACTTCATGCAAAATTACTTCTCCACCCATCATAATGTTCTGTATTCTAAGAAGACGCTTGATTATCATCACTAGACGCTTCTTAAAAGAGCTAAGGCGCTTGGATATCCGCTTTGCACATTCGCATGTCTGTTTAACTGATAGCATTCTGACCATTTAACGTATTATGCTTCTTTGACTTTGTTACTGGCCGAATTAGGATTCGATGTCTTCATGAAACTTGTTTATATGGATATTAGCTTTAACGGGACACCGGTTTCATCCAATTCGAACACCATCAACTCAATATATGGCCATCAGTCGCTACAAAGGTATGACATTCAAGAACGTCATCACGTCACCAAATTACGGATGCATTTTGACAAAGATAGAGATCGATTTCGTTCTTGACCTCTTCACGAGAGCTGCAGATATTTCTCTGAGCCTTCCAAAGATACCAAGATCGATAATTTCAAACACCCAAAGCTCCAGAAATTGTCGGCAGACGGTTGTATGTTCTTATTGTCACGAACAGTATCACGTCTCAAGCTTGAAGAAGGAATTTCACTCTGATAGATATTGATACAGATCTCGGCTTCTTCAGGAAACATGTAGGTATTTCTCTTATCTTTTTAACAAAACCAAGATCACTTCATTAGGACGAGCGTGCCTCAAAATATGGCGTTTCGGACGTTTATTTTCGGCAACAGTCGTTTGACTTCAATCTTCATTATTTTTGCTGTTGCCGCTTTTGTACTTTTGTCTTTATTCACGCTTTTCTTCTCTTTCTTCTATTAGAGTTGTTGAAGCTTGTATAATCCTAATTAACAGTACTTGATGCTTCAGAACTTTATTTAAAAGGGTACCTCATTTTCTGGTCAACCTTGGACGTTGAATATCTTAATACTTCATTCAAAATTACTTCTCCACCCATCATAATGTACGGTATTCTGAGTAGACACTTGATTGGCTTCACTGGACGCTTCTTAAAAGATCTAAGGCGCTTGGGTAACCGCTTTGCACATTCACGTGTCTGTTTAACTTATAGCATTTTGACCATTTAGCGTATTATGCTTCTCTGATCCTGTTACTGGCCGAATTAGGATTCGATGTCTTCATGAAACTTGTTTATATGGATATTAGCTTTAATGAGACACCGGTTTCATCCAATTCGAACACTATTAGCTCAATATATGGCCATCAGACGCTACAAAGGCATGACCGTCAGGAATGACATCACGTCACCAACTTGCGGATGCATTTTGACAAAGATAGAGACCGATTTCGTTCTTGACCTCATCACGAAAGCTGCAAATATTTCTTTGAGCCTTCCAACGATACCAAGATCGATACTTTTGAACACGTAAAGCTCCAGAAATTGTCAGCATACGGTTGCATGTTCTGATTGCCACGAACAGTATCACATCTCAAGCTTGAAGAAGGAATTTCGCTCCGATAGAGATTGATATAGATCTCGGCTTCTGCAGGAAAGATATAGGTATTTCTGTTATCTTACTAAAAAAACCAAGATCACTTCATTAGGACGAGCATACCTCAAAATACGGCGTTTCAGACGTTTGATTATCGCAGCAGACACTTGACTTCAATCTTCATTGTTTTTGCTGTTGCCGCTTTTGTACTTTTGTCTTTATTCACGCTTTTCTTATCTTTCTTCTATTAGAGTTGCGGAAGCTTGTATATTCTTATATTACAGTACTTGATGCTGCAGAACTTTGTTGAAAAGGGTACCTCATTTTCTGGCCAAGCTTGGACTTTGAATATCTTAATACTTCATTCAAAAATACTTCTTTACCCATCGTAATGTTTTTTATTCTGAGTAGACTGTTGATTAGCTTCACTGGACGCTTCTTAAAAGAGCAAAGGTGCTTGGTTATCCACTTGGCACATTCACAAGGCTATTTAACTCGTAGCATTCTGACCATTTAGCGTATTATGCTTCTTTGACCCTGTTACTGGCCGAATTAGGATTCGATGTCTTCATGAAACTTGTTTATATGGATATTAGGTTCAACGAGACACTAGTTTCATCCTATTCGAACACCATCCGCTCAATATATGGCCAACAGACGCTACAAAGGTATGACAGTCAGGAACGGCATCACGTCACCAACTTACGGATGCATTTTGACAAAGATAGAGATCGATTTCGTTCTTGACCTCTTCACGAGAGCTGCAGATATTTCTTTGAGCCTCCCAACGATACCAAGATCGATACTTTTGCACTCGCATAGCTCCAGAAATTGTCAGCAGACGGTTGCATGTTTTGATTGCCACGAACTGTATCACATCTCTTGCTTGAAGAAGGAATTTCACTCCGATAGAGATTGATACAGATCTCAGATTCTTCAGGAAACATATAGGTATTTCTCTTATCTTTCTAAAAAACCAAGATCACTTCATTAGGACGAGCGTGCCTCAAAATACGGCATTTCGAACGTTTGATTTTCGGCAACAGACGTTTGACTTCAATCTTCATTGTTTTTGCTGTTGCCGCTTTTGTACTTTTGTCTTTATTCACGCTTTTCTAATCTTTCTTCTATTAGAGTTGCTGAAGCTTGTATATTCTTAATATACAGTACTTGATGCTTCATAACTTTATTTTAAAGGGTACCTCGTTTTCTGGTCAACCTTGGACGTTGAATATCTTAATACTTCATTCAAAATTACTTCTCGAGCCATCATAATGTTCGGTATTCTAAGTAGGCGCCTGATTGGCTTTACTGGACGGTTCTTAAAAGAGCTAAGGTGCTTGTTTATCCTCTTTACACATTCACAAGTCTGTTTAACACGTAGCATTCTGACAATTTAGCTTATTATGCTTCTTTGACCTTGTTACTGGCCGAATTAGGATTCGATGTCTTCATGAAACTTGTTTATATGGATATTAGCTTTAATGAGACACCAGTTTCATCCAATTCGAGCACCATTAGCTCAATATATGGCCATCAGACGCGACAATGGTATGACAATCAGGAACGTCATCACGTCGCCAATTTGCAGATACATTTTGACAAAGATAGAGATCAATTTCGTTCTTGACCTCTTCACGAGAGCTGCAGATATTTCTTTGAGCCTTCCAATGATACCATGATCGATAATTTTGAACACCCAAAGCTCCAGAAATTGTCGGCAGACGGTTGCATGTTCTTATTATCACGAACAGTATCACGTCTCAAGCTTGAAGAAGGAATTTCACTGCGATAGAGATTGATACAGATCTCGGCTTCTTCAGGAAACATGTAGGTATTTCTCTTATCTTTTTAACAAAACCAAGATCACTTCATTAGGACGAGCGTACCTCAAAATACGACGTTTCGTACGCTTGATTATCGGCAGCAGATGCTTGACTTCAATCTTCTGTGTTTTTGATGTTGCCTCTTTTGTACTTTTGTCTTTATTCCCGTTTTTCTTCTCTTTCTTCTATTAGAGTTGCTGAAGCTTGTATATTCTTATATTACAGTACTTGATGCTTCAAAACTTTATTGAAAAGGGTACCTCATTTTCTGGTCAAGCTTGGAAGTTGAATATCTTAATACTTCATTCAAAAATACATCTCCACCCATCATAATGTTATGTATTCTGAGTGGACGCTTGATTAGCTTCACTGGACGCTTCTTAAAAGAGCTAAGGCACATTGTTCTCCACTAGGCACAATCACAAGTCTGTTTAACTCGTAGCATTCTGACCATTTACCATATTATGCTACTTTGACCCTATTACCGGCCGAATTAGGATTCGATGTCTTCATGAAACTTGTTTATATGGATATTAGCTTTAATGAGACACCGGTTTCATCCAATTCGAAAACCATCAGCTCAATATATGGCCATCAGACGCCAAAAAGGTATGACAGTCAGGAACGGCATCACGTCACCAACTTACGGATGCATTTTGACAAAGATAGAGATCGATTTCGTTCTTGACCTCTTCTCGAGAGCTACAGATATTTATTTGAGCCTTCCAACGATACCAAGATCGATACTTTTGAAACCCAAAACTCCAGAAATTGTCAGCAGACGGATGCATGTTCTTATTGTCACAAACTGTATCACGTCTCAAGCTTGAAGAAGGAATTTCACTCCGATATAGATTGATACAGATCTCGGCTTCTTCAGAAAATAGGCAGGTTTTTCTCTTATCTTTTTAACAAAACCAAGATCACTTCATTAGGTGAGCGTGCCTCAAAATACGACGTTTCGTACGCTTGATTATCGGCAGCAGATGCTTGACTTCAATCTTCAGTGTCTTTGATGTTGCCTCTTTTGTGCTTTTGTCTTTATTCCCGCTTTTCTTCTCTTTCTTCTATTAGAGTTGATGAAGCTTGTATATTCTTATATTATAGTACTTGATGCTCTGAACTTTATTGAAAAGGGTACCTCATTTTCTGGTCGAATTTGGACGTTGAATATCTTAATACTTCAGTTAAAATTACTTCTCCACCCATCATAATGTTCTCTGCGTAGACGCTTGATTGGATTCTTTGGACGCTTCTTAAAAGAGCTAAGGCGCTAGGTTATCCGCTTTGCACATTCACAAGTCTATTTAACTCGTAGCATTCTGACCATTTAGCGTGTTCTGCTTCTTTGACCCTGTTACTGGCCGAATTAGGATTTAATGTCTTCATGAAACTTGTTTATATGGATATTAGCTTTAATGAGACACCAGTTTCATCCAATTCGAACACCATCAGCTCAATATATGGCCAACAGACGCTGGCTTCACGTCACCAACTTACGGATGCATTTTGACAAAATTAGAGATCGATTTCGTCCTTGACCTCTTCACCAGAGCTGCAGATATTTCTTTGAGCCTTCCAACGATACCAAATTTATACTTTTGAACAAGCATAGCTCCAGAAATTGTCAGCAGACGGTTGCATGTTCTGATTGCCACGAACAGTATCACATCTCAAGCTTGAAGAAGGAATTTCACTCCGATATAGATTGATACAAATCTCGGCTTCTTTAGGAAACATATAGGTATTTCTCTTAACTTTCTAACAAAACCAAGATCACTTCAATAGGACGAGCGTGCTTCAAAATACGGTGTTTCCGACGTTTGATTATCGGCAGCAGACGTTTGACTTCAATCTTTATTGTTTTTGCTATTGCCGCTTTTGTACTTTTGTCTTTATTCACGCTTTTCTTTTCTTTCTTCTATTAGAGTTGCTAAAGCTTGTATATTCGTATATTACAGTACTTGATGCTTCAGAACTTTATTGAAAAGGGTACCTCATTTTCTGGTCATGTTTGGACGTTGAATATCTTAATACTTCATTTAAAATTACTTCTCCACCCATCATAATGTTCTGTATTCTGCGTAGAGGCTTGATTGGATTCTTTGGACGCTTCTTAAAAGAGCTAAGGCGCTTTGTTATCCACTTGGCACAATCACAAGTCTGTTTAACTCGTAGCATTCTGACCATTTAGCGTATTATGCTTCTTTGACCCTATTACCGGCCGAATTAGGATTCGATGTCTTCATGAAACTTGTTTATATAGATATTAGCTTTGATGAGACACCGGTTTCATCCAATTCGAAAACCATCAGCTCAATATATGGCCATCAGATGCCACAAAGGTATGACAGTCAGGAACAGCATCACGTCACCAACTTACGGATGCATTTTGACAAAGATAGAGATCGATTTCGTTCTTGACCTCTTCTCGAGAGCTGCAGATATTTATTTGAGCCTTCCAACGATACCAAGATTGATACTTTTGCACTCGCATAGCTCCAGAAATTATCAGCAGACGGTTGCATGTTCTGATTGCCATGAACATATCAAATCTCGAGCTTGAAGAAGGAACTTCGCTCCGATAGAGATTGATACAAATCTCGGATTCTTCAGGAAACATATAGGTATTTCTCTTATCTTTATAAAAAAACCAAGATCACTTCATTAGGACGAGCGTGCCTCAAAATACGGCGTTTCGGACGTTTGATTATCAGCAGCAGACGTTTGACTTCAATCTTCATTGTTTTTGCTGTTGCCGCTTTTATACTTTTGTCTTTATTCACGCTTTTCTTCTCTTTATTCTATTAGAGTTGCTGAAGCATGTATAATCTTAATTAATAGTACTTGATGCTTTATAACTTTATTTAAAAGGGCACCTCATTTTCTGGTCAACCTTGGACGTTGAATATCTTAATACTTCATTCAAAATTACTTCTCCAGCCATCATAATGTTCGGCATTCTGAGTAGACGCTTGATTGGCTTCACTGGACGCTTCTTAAAAGATCTAAGGCGCTTGGTTATCCGCTTTGCACATTCACAAGTCTGTTTAACTCGTAGCATTCTGACCATTTAGCGTATTATGCTTTTTTGACCCTGTTACTGGCCGACAGATGCTACAAAGGTATGACAGTCAGCGATGGCATCACGACACCAACTTACGGATGAATTTTGACAATGATTGAGATCGATTTCGTTCTTGACCTCTTCACGAGAGCTGCAGATATTTCTTTGAGCCTCCCAAAGATACCAAGATCGATACTTTTGCACTCGCATAGCTCCAGAAATTGTCAGCAGACGGTTGCATGTTCTGATTGCCACGAACTGTATCACATCTCTTGCTTGAAGAAGGAATTTCACTCCGATAGAGATTGATACAGATCTCGGATTCTTCAGGAAACATATAGGTATTTCTCTTATCTTTCTAACAAAACCAAGATCACTTCATTAGGACGAGCGTGCTTCAAAATACGGCATTTCGGACATTTGATTTTCGGCAACAGACGTTTGACTTCAATCTTCATTGTTTTTGTTGTTGCCGCTTTTGTACTTTTGTCTTTATTCACGCTTTTCTTCTCTTTCTTATATTAGAGTTGCTGAAGCTTGTATAATCTTAATATGCAGTACTTGATACTTCATAACTTTATTTAAAAGGGTACCTCATTTTCTGGTCAACCTTCGACGTTGAATATCATAATACTTCATTCAAAATTACTTCTCGAGCCATCATAATGTTCGGTATTCTAAGTAGGCGCCTGATTGGCTTTATTGGATGGTTCTTAAAAGAGCTAAGGTGCTTCTTTATCCGCTTTACACATTCACAAGTCTGTTTAACTCGTAGCATTCTGACAATTTAGCTTATTATGCTTCTTTGACCTTGTTACTGGCCGAATTAGGATTCGATGTCTTCATGAAACTTGTTTATATGGATATTATCTTTAATGAGACACCAGTTTCATCCAATTCGAGCACCATCAGCTCAATATATGGCCATCAGACGCGACAATGGTATGACAGTCAGGAACGTCATCACTTCACCAATTTACGGATGCATTTTGACAAAGATAGAGATCTATTTCGTTCTTGACCTCTTCACGAGAGCTGCAGATATTTCTTTGAGCCTTCCAATGATACCAAGATCGATAATTTTGAACATCCAAAGCTCCAGAAATTGTCAGCAGACGGTTGCATGTTCTTATTATCACGAACAGTATCACGTGTCAAGTTTGAAGAAGTAATTTCACTGCGATAGAGATTGATACAGATCTCGGCTTCTTCAGGAAACATATAGGTATTTCTCTTATATTTTTAACAAAACCAAGATCAATTCATTAGGACGAGCGCAGCTCAAAATACGACGTTTCGTACGCTTGATTATTGGCAGTAGATGCTTGACTTCAATCTTTAGTGTTTTTGATGTTGCCTCTTTTGTACTTCTGTCTTTATTCCCATTTTTCTTCTCTTTCTTCTATTAGAGTTGTTGAAGCTTGTATATTCTTATATTACAGTACTTGATGCTTCAAAACTTTATTGAAAAGGGTACCTCATTTTCTGGTCAAGCTTGGACTTTGAATATCTTAATACTTCATTCAAAAATACTTCTCCACCCATCATAATGTTATGTATTCTGAGTAGACGCTTGATTGGCTTCACTGGACGATTCTTAAAAGAGCTAAGGCGCTACGTTATCCGCTTTGCACATTCACAAGTCTGTTTAACTCGTAGCATTCTGACCATTTAGCGTGTTCTGCTTCTTTGACCCTGTTACTGGCTGAATTAGGATTTGATGCCTTAATGAAACTTGTTTATAAGGATATTAGCTTTAATGAGACACCGGTTTGATCCAATTCGAACACCATCAGTTCAGTATATGGCCAACAGACGCTGGCTTCACGTCACCAACTTACGGATGCATTTTGACAAAATTAGAGATCGATTTCGCTCTTGACCTCTTCACGAGAGCTGCAGCTATTTCTTTGAGCCTTCCAACGATACCAAGATCGATACTTTTGAACAAGCATAGCTCCAGAAATTGTCAGCAGACGGTTGCAAGTTCTGATTGCCACGAACAGTATCACATCTCAAGCTTGAAGAAGGAATTTCACTCTGATATAGATTGATACAAATCTCGGATTCTTTAGGAAACATATAGGTATTTCTCTTAACTTTCTAACAAAACCAAGATCACTTCAATAGGACGAGCGTGCTTCAAAATACGGTGTTTCCGACGTTTGATTATCGGCAGCAGACGTTTGACTTCAATCTTTATTGTTTTTGCTGTTGCCGCTTCTGTACTTTTGTCTTTATTCACGCTTTTCTTCTCTTTCTTCTATTAGAGTTGCTGAAGCTTGTATATTCGTATATTACAGTACTTGATGCTTCAGAACTTTATTGAAAAGGGTACCTCATTTTCTGGTCATGTTTGGACGTTGAATATCTTAATACTTCATTTAAAATTACTTCTCCACCCATCATAATGTTCTGTATTCTGCGTAGACGCTTGATTGGATTCTTTGGACGCTTATTAAAAGAGCTAAGGCGCTTTATTATCCACTTGGCACAATCACAAGTCTGTTTAACTCTTAGCATTCTGACCATTTAGCGCATTATGCTTCTTTGACTCTATTACCGGCCGAATTTGGATTCGATGTCTTCATGAAACTTGTTTATATGGATATTAGCTTTAATGAGACACCGGTTTCATCCAATTCGAAAACCATAAGCTCAATATATGTCCAACCGACGCTACAAAGGTATGACAGTCAGGAACGGCATCACGTCACCAACTTACGGATGCATTTTGACAAAGATAGAGATCGATTTCGTTCTTTACCTCTTCACAAGAGTTGCAGATATTTCTTTGAGCCTCCCAATGATACCAAGATCGATACTTTTGCACTCGCATAGCTCCAGAAATTATCAGCAGACGGTTGCATGTTCTGATTGCCATGAACAGTATCACATCTCAAGCTTGAAGAAGGAACTTCGCTCCGATAGAGATTGATACAGATCTTGGATTCTTCAGGAAACATATAGGTATTAGAGTTGCTGAAGCTTGTATAATCTTAATTTACAGTACTTGATGCTTCAGAACTTTATTTAAAAGGGTACCTCATTTTCTGGTCAACCTTGGACGATGAATTTCTTAATACTTCATTCAAAATTACTTCTCTAGGCATCATAATGTTCGGTATTCTGAGTAGATGCTTGATTGGTTTCACTGGACGCTTCTTAAAAGATCTAAGGCGCTTGGTTATCCGCTTTGCACATTCACCAGTCTATTTAACTCGTAGCATTTTGACCATTTAGCGCATTATGCGTCTTTGACCCTTTTACAGCCCAAATTTGGATTCGATGTCTTCATGAAACTTGTTTATATGGATATTAGCTTAAATGAGACACCGATTTCATACTATTCCAACACCATCAGCTCAATATATGGCCAACAGATGCTACAAAGGTATGACTGTCAGGAACGGCATCACGTCACCATCTTACGGATGCATTTTGACAAAGATAGAGATCGATTTCGTTCTTGAATTCTTCACGAGAGCTGCCGATATTTATTTGAGCCTTCCAAAGATACCAAGATCGATACTTTTGAACTCGCATAGCTCCAGAAATTGTCAGCAGACGGTTGCATGTTCTGATTGCCACGAACAGTATCATATCTCAAGCTTGAAGAAGGAACTTCACTCCGATTAAGATTGATACAGATGTCGACTTCTTCTGGAAACATATAGGTATTTCTCTGATCTTTCTAAAAAAACCAAGATCACTTCATTAGGATGAGCGTGCCTCAAAATACGGCGTTTCGGACGTTTGATTATCGGCAGTAGACGTTTGACTTCAATTTTCATTGTTTTTGCTCTTGCCGCTTTTTTACTTTTGTCTTTATTCACGCTTTTTTCTCTTTCTTCTATTAGAGTTTCTGAAGCTTGTATATTCTTATATTACAGTACTTGATGCCTCAGAACTTTATTGAAAAGGGTACCTCATTTTCTTGTCAAGTTTGGACGTTTAATATCTGAATACTTCATTCAAAATTACTTCTCCAGCCATGATAATGTTCGGTATTCTGAGTAGACGCTTGATTGGCATCATTGGACGGTTCTTAAAAGAGCTAAGGAGCTTGGTTATCCGCTTTGCACATTCACAAGTCTGTTTGACTCATAGTATTCTGACTATTTAGCGTATTATGCTCCTTTGACCCTGTTATTGCCCGAATTTGGATTCGATGTCCGCAAGAAACTTGTTTATATGGATATTAGCTTTAATGAGACACCGATTTCATCCTATTCGAACACTATCAGCTCAATATATGGCCAAAAGACGCTACAAAGGTAAGACAGTCAGGAACGGCATCACGTCACCAACTTACGGATGCATTTTGACAAAGATAGAGATCGATTTCGTTCTTGACCTCTTCACGAGAGCTACAGATATTTCCTTGAGCCTTCCAACGATACCAAGATCGATACTTTTGAACTCGCATAGCTCCAGAAATTGTCAGGAGACGGTTGCATGTTCTGATTGCCACGAACATTAACACATCTCAAGCTTGAAGAAGGAATTTCACTCCGATAGAGATTGATACAGATCTCGGCTTCTTCAGGAAACATATAAGTATTTCTCTTATCTTTCTAACAAAACCAAGATCACTTCATTAGGATGAGCGTGCCTCAAAATACGGCATTTCAGACGTTTGATTTTCGTCAACAGACGTTTGATTTCAATCTTCATTGCTTTTGCTGTTGCCGCTTTTGTACTTTTCTCTTTATTCACGCTTTTCTTCTCTTTCTTCAATTAGGTTGGCTGAAGCTTGTATAGTCTTAATTTACCGTACTTGATGCTTCAGAACTTTATTTAAAAGGGTACCTCATTTTCTGGTCAATCTTGGACGTTGAATATCTTAATACTTCATTCAAAATTACTTCTCCAGCCATCATATTGTTTGGTATTCTGAGTAGACGCTTGATTGGCTTCACTGGACGCTTCTTAAAAGATCTAAGGCGCTTGGTTATCCGCTTTGCACATTTACAAGTCTGTTTAACTCTTAGCATTCTGACCATTTAGCGTATTATGCTTCTTTGACCCTGTTACTGGCCGCATTAGGATTCGATGTCTTCATGAAACTTGTTTATATGGATATTAGCTTTAATGAGACACTGGTTTCATCCTATTCCAACACCATCAGTTCAATATATGGCCAACAGACGCTACAAAGGTATGACCGTCAGGAACGGCATCACGTCACCAACTTACGGATGCATTTTGACAAAGATAGAGATCAATTTCGTTCTTGACCTCTTCACGAGAGCTGCAGATATTTCCTTGAGCCTTTCAACGATACCAAGATCGATACTTTTGAACTCGCATTGCTCCAGAAATTGTCAGGAGACGGTTGCATGTTCTGATTGCCACGAACAGTATCACATCTCAAGCTTGAAGAAGGAATTTCACTCCGATAAAGATTGATACAGATCTCGGCTTCTTCAGGAAACATATAGGTATTTCTCTTATCTTTCTAACAAAACCAAGTTCACTTCATTAGGATGAGCGTGCCTCAAAATACGGCGTTTCAGACGTTTGATTTTCGGCAACAGACGTTTGATTTCAATCTTCATTGCTTTGCTGTTGCCGCTTTTGTACTTTTGTCTTTATTCAAGCTTTTCTTCTCTTTCTTCTATTAGAGTTGCTGAAGCTTGTATAGTCTTAATTTGCCATACTTGATGCTTCAGAACTTTATTTAAAAGGGTACCTCATTTTCTGGTCAACCTTGGACGTTGAATATCTTAATACTTAATTCAAAATTACTTCTCCGCCATCATAATGTTTGGTATTCTGAGTAGACGCTTGATTGGCTTCACTGGACGCTTCTTAAAAGATCTAAGGGGCTTGGTTATCCGCTTTGCACATTCACAAGTCTGTTTAACTCTTAGCATTATGACCATTTAGCGTATTATGCTTCTTTGACCCTGTTCTGGCCGAATTAGGATGTGATGTCTTCATGAAACTTGTTTATATGGATATTAGCTTTAATGAGACACCGGTTTCATCCTATTCCAACACCATCAGCTCAATATATGGCCAACAGACGCTACAAAGGTATGACAGTCAGGAACGGCATCACGTCACCAACTTACGGATGCATTTTGACAAAGATAGAGATCAATTTCGTTCATGACCTCTTCACGAGAGCTGCAGATATTTCCTTGAGCCTTCCAACGATACCAAGATCGATACTTTTGAACTCGCATTGCTCCAGAAATTGTCAGGAGACGGTTGCATGTTCTGGTTGCCACGAACAGTATCACATCTCAAGCTTGAAGAAGGAATTTCACTCCGATAGAGATTGATACAGATCTCGGCTTCTTCAGGAAACATATAGGCATTTCTCTTATCTTTCTAACAAAACCAAGTTCACTTCATTAGGACGAGCGTGCCTCAAAATACGGCGTTTCAGACGTTTGATTTTCGGCAACAGACGTTTGATTTCAATCTTCATTGCTTTTGCTATTGCCGCTTTTGTACTTTTGTCTTTATTCACGCTTTTCTTGTCTTTCTTCTATTAGAGTTGCTGAAGCTTGTATAGTCTTAATTTTCCATACTTGATGCTTCAGAACTTTATTTAAAAGGGTACCTCATTTTCTGGTCAACCTTGGACGTTGAATATCTTAATACTTAATTCAAAATTACTTCTCCGCCATCATAATGTTTGGTATTCTGAGTAGACGCTTGATTGGCTTCACTTGACGCTTCTTAAAAGATCTAAGGCGCTTGGTTATCCGCTTTGCACATTCACAAGTCTGTTTAACTCTTAGCATTCTGACCATTTAGCGTATTATGCTTCTTTGACCCTGTTCTGGCCGAATTTGGATTCGATGTCTTCATGAAACTTGTTTATATGGATATTAGCTTTAATGAGACACCGGTTTCATCCTATTCGAAAACCATAAGCTCAATATATGGCCAACCGACGCTACAAAGGTATGACAGTCAGGAACGGCATCACGTCACCAACTTACGGATGCATTTTGACAAAGATAGAGATCGATTTCGTTCTTTACCTCTTCACAAGAGTTGCAGATATTTCTTTGAGCCTCCCAACGATACCAAGATCGATACTTTTGCACTGGCATAGCTCCAGAAATTATCAGCAGATGGTTGCATGTTCTGATTGCCAGGAACAGTATCACATCTCAAGCTTGAAGAAGGAACTTCGCTCCGATAGAGATTGATACAGATCTTGGATTCTTCAGGAAACATATAGGTATTTCTCTTATCTTTATAAAAAAACCAAGATCACTTCATTAGGACGAGCGTGCCTCAAAACACGGCGTTTCGGACGTTTGATTTTCTGCAACAGACGTTTGACTTCAATCTTCATTGTTTTTGCAGTCGCCGCTTTTGTACTTTTGTCTTTATTCACGGTTTTCTTCTCTTTCTTATATTAGAGTTGCTGAAGCTTGTATAATCTTAATTTACAGTACTTGATGCTTCAGAACTTTATTTAAAAGGGTACCTCATTTTCTAGTCAACCTTGGACGATGAATTTCTTAATACTTCATTCAAAATTACTTCTCTAGGCATCATAATGTTCGGTTTTCTGAGTAGATGCTTGATTGGCTTCACTGGACGCTTCTTAAAAGATCTAAGGCGCTTGGTTATCCGCTTTGCACATTCACCAGTCTATTTAACTCGTAGCATTTTGACCATTTAGCGCATTATGCTTCTTTGACCCTTTTACAGCCCAAATTTGGATTCGATGTCTTCATGAAACTTGTTTATATGGATATTAGCTTGAATGAGACACCGATTTCATCCTATTCCAACACCATTAGCTCAATATATGGCCAACAGACGCTACAAAGGTATGACTGTCAGGAACGGCATCACGTCACCATCTTACGGATGCATTTTGACAAAGATAGAGATCGATTACATTCTTGAATTCTTCACAAGAGCTGCCGATATTTATTTGAGCCTTCCAAAGATACCAAGATCGATACTTTTGAACTCGCATAGCTCCAGAAATTGTCAGCAGACGGTTGCATGTTCTGATTGCCACGAACAGTATCATATCTCAAGCTTGAAGAAGGAATTTCACTCCGATTGAGATTGATACAGATCTCGGCTTCTTCTGGAAACATATAGGTATTTCTCTTATCTTTCTAAAAAAACCAAGATCACTTCATTAGGACGAGCGTGCCTCAAAATACGGCGTTTCGGACGTTTGATTATCGGCAGTAGACGTTTGACTTCAATTTTCATTGTTTTTGCTGTTGCCGCTTTTTTACTTTTGTCTTTATTCACGCTTTTTTCTCTTTCTTCTATTAGAGTTTCTGAAGCTTGTATATTCTTAAATTACAGTACTTGATGCCTCAGAACTTTATTGAAAAGGGTACCTCATTTTCTTGTCAAGTTTGGACGTTGAATATCTGAATACTTCATTCAAAATTACTTCTCCAGCCATGATAATGTTCGGTATTCTGAGTAGACGCTTGATTGGCTTCATTGGACGGTTCTTAAAAGAGCTAAGGCGCTTGTTTATCCGCTTTGCACATTCACAAGTCTGTTTGACTCGTAGTATTCTGACTATTTAGCGTATTATTCTCCGTTGACCCTATTATTGCCCGAATTTGGATCCGATGTCCTCATGAAACTTGTTTATATGGATATTAGCTTTAATGAGACACCGATTTCATCCTATTCGAACACCATCAGCTAAATATATGGCCAAAAGACGCTACATAGGTAAGACAGTCAGGAACGGCATCACGTCACCAACTTACGGATGCATTTTGACAAAGATAGAGATCGATTTCGTTCTTGACCTCTTCACGAGAGATGCAGATATTTCCTTGAGCCTTCCAACGATACCAAGATCGATACTTTTGAACTCGCATAGCTCCAGAAATTGTCAGGAGACGGTTGCATGTTCTGATTGCCACGAACATTATCACATCTCAAGCTTGAAGAAGGAATTTCACTCCGATAGAGATTGATACAGATCTCGGCTTCTTCAGGAAACATATAGGTATTTCTCTTATCTTTCTAACAAAACCAAAATCACTTCATTAGGATGAGCGTGCCTCAAAATACGGCGTTTCAGACGTTTGATTTTTGTCAACAGACTTTTGATTTCAATCTTCATTGCTTTTGCAGTTGCCGCTTTTGTACTTTTCTCTTTATTCACGCTTTTCTTCTCTATCATCGATTAGGGTGGCTGAAGCTTGTATAGTCTTAATTTACCGTACTTGATGCTTCAGAACTTTATTTAAAAGGGTACCTCATTTCCTGGTCAATCTTGGACGTTGAATATCTTAATACTTCATTCAAAATTACTTCTCCTGCCATCATAATGTTTGGTATTCTGAGTAGACGCTTGATTGGCTTCACTGGACGCTTCTTAAAAGATCTAAGGCGCTTGGTTATCCGCTTTGCACATTTACAAGTCTGTTTAACTCTTAGCCTTCTGACCATTTAGCGTATTATGCTTCTTTGACCCTGTTACTGGCCGCATTAGGATTCGATGTCTTCATGAAACTTGTTTATATGGATATTAGCTTTAATGAGACACTGGTTTCATCCTATTCCAACACCATCAGTTCAATATACGGCCAACAGACGCTACAATTGTATGACAGTCAGGAACGGCATCACGTCACCAACTTACGGATGCATTTTGACAAAGATAGAGATCAATTTCGTTCTTGACCTCTTCACGAGAGCTGCAGATATTTCCTTGAGCCTTCCAACGATACCAAGATCGATACTTTTGAACTCGCATTGCTCCAGAAATTGTCAGGAGACGGTTGCAAGTTCTGATTGCCACGAACAGTATCACATCTCAAGCTTGAAGAAGGAATTTCACTCCAATAGAGATTGATATAGATCTCGGCTTCTTCAGGAAACATATAGGTATTTCTCTTATCTTTCTAACAAAACCAAGTTCACTTCATTAGGACGAGCGTGCCTCAAAATACGGCGTTTCAGACGTTTGATTTTCGGCAACAGACGTTTGATTTCAATCTTCATTGCTTTTGCTATTGCCGCTTTTGTACATTTGTCTTTATTCACGCTTTTCTTCTCTTTCTTCTATTAGAGTTGCTGAAGCTTGTGTAGTCTTAATTTGCCATACTTGATGCTTCAGAACTTTATTTAAAAGGGTACCTCATTTTCTGGTCAACCTTGGACGTTGAATATCTTAATACTTAATTCAAAATTACTTCTCCGCCATCATAATGTTTGGTATTCTGAGTAGACGCTTGATTGGCTTCACTGGACGCTTCTTAAAAGATCTAAGGCGCTTGGTTATCCGCTTTGCACATTCACAAGTCTGTTTAACTCTTAGCATTCTGACCATTTAGCGTATTATGCTTCTTTGACCTTGTTCTGGCCGAATTAGGATTTGACGTCTTCATGAAATTTGTTTATATGGATATTAGCTTTAATGAGGCACTGGTTTCATCCTATTCCAACACCATCAGCTCAATATAAGGCCAACAGACGCTACAAAGGTATGACAGTTAGAAACGGCATCACGTCACCAACTTACGGATGCATTTTGACAAAGATAGAGATCAATTTCGTTCTTGACCTCTTCACGAGAGCTACAGATATTTCCTTGAGCCTTCCAACGATACCAAGATCGATACTTTTGAACTCGCATTGTTCCAGAAATTGTCAACAGACGGTTGCATGTTCTGATTTCCAAGAACAGTATCACATCTCAAGCTTGAAGAAGGAATTTCACTCCGATAGAGATTGATACAGATCTCGGCTTCTTCAGGAAACATATAGGTATTTCTCTTATCTTTCGAAAAAAACCAAGATCACTTCATTAGGACGAGCGTGCCTCAAAATATGGCGTTTCGGACGTTTGATTATCGGCAGCAGACGTTTGACTTCAATTTTCATTATTTTTGCTGTTGCCGCTTTTTTACTTTTGTCTTTATTCATGCTTTTTTCTCTTTCTTCTATTAGAGTTGCTGAAGCTTGTATATTCTTATATTACAGTACTTGATGCTTCAGAACTTTATTGAAAAGGGTACCTCATTTTCTTGTCAAGTTTGGACGTTGAATATCGTAATACTTCATTCAAAATTACTCCTTCAGCCATCATAATGTTCGGTATTCTGAGTAGACGCTTGATTGGCTTCACTAGACGGTTCTTAAAAGAGCTAAGGCGCTTGGTTATCCGCTTTGCACATTCACAAGTCTGTTTAACTCGTAGTATCCTGACCATTTAGCGTATTATGCTTTTTTGACCCTGTTACTGCCCGAATTTGGATTCGATGTCCTCATGAAACTTGTTTATATGGATATTAGCTTTAATCAGACACCGATTTCATCCTATTCGAACCCCATCAGCTCAATATATGGCCAAAAGACGCTACAAAGGTATGACAGTCAGGAACGGCATCACGTCACCAACTTACGAATGCATTTTGACAAAGATAGAGATCGATTTCGTTCTTGACCTCTTCATGAGAGCTGCAGATATTTCCTTGAGCCTTCCAACGATACCAAGATCGATACTTTTGAACTCGCATAGCTCCAGAAATTGTCAGGAGACGGTTGCATGTTCTGATTGCCACGAACAGTATCACATCTCAAGCTTGAAGAAGGAATTTCACTCCGATAGAGATTGATACAGATCTCGGCTTCTTCAGGAAACATATAGGTATTTCTCTTATCTTTCTAACAAAACCAAGATCACTTCATTAGGATGAACGTGCCTCAAAATACGGCGTTTCAGACATTTGATTTTCGGCAACAGACGTTTGATTTCAATCTTCGTTGCTTTTGCTGTTGCCGCTTTTGTACTTTTGTCTTTATTCACGCTTTTCTTCTCTTTCTTATGTTAGTGTTGCTGAAGCTTGTATAGTCTTAATTTTCCGTACTTGATGCTTCAGAACTTTATTTAAAAGGGTACCTCATTTTCGGGTCAACCTTGGACGTTGAATATCTTAATACTTCATTCAAAATTACTTCTCCAGACATCTTAATGTTTGGTATTCTGAGTATACGCTTGATTGGCTTCACTGGACGCTTCTTAAAAGATCTAAGGCGCTTGGTTATCCGCTTTGCACATTCACAAGTCTGTTTAACTCTTAGCATTCTGACCATTTAGCGTATTATGCTTCTTTGACCCTGTTACTGGCCGAATTAGGATTCGATGTCATCATGAAAACGGTGGTCTATCTTTCTTCTTCTTTGGCATCCCGCTTCAACAAATGAGCTTAGCTAGCTCAATCCCATTGCATCACCAGATGCCATGTAAAGAGATAGACTTTGCCGGCACCTGTGGGAACATCTCTACTGACGAACCATTTCAATAGGAAGGGTGCCGCCGTGCCACGGCGCTATTCTGCCTTTGCGCAAACTGATCACTCGCGGCACACAAGCTATATGATCGATGAATTGAGACGGTATTTTGTAAATACATAATTATCTTGAATATATTAACTATTTCTTTATTTTCCGATCGCCTGGAAAGAACAAAAGAAACATCTTGTTCTTTCTTCAACAATTTCTGATCTCTAGTGGACCTCTCAGTAGGATTCGAACCCAGATGAAGTTCTGACCATCTGTCAGAGAAAAAAGAACGATTGGCTCTTGTAGGATTCCCAAGAAATTCTTCGATTTCTTCCGGAAGCAGATGAATAATCATCTGCTTCTCACGTTCTATGAATAGTCGGCACATTGAGGAATATCCAGAAAGGCATTTAGGGAATCGCTCTGATTCGATCTCTGTTTCTGTTTGTTCTGATTCGATCTCTGTTTCTGTTCGTTCTGATTCGATCTCTGTTCGTTCCGTTTGAAGAAAGGAAGGATCCCAACAAAGAATCGATCTTTCTTTTAGTTGTTGAATCTCTCTTTGATTGATCAATGTGTGATATTCCGAATCCTCATTCCTAATGGAATCGAAATGATCCCTGGATTGATCAGAAGATCCTTTCAATTGGCTAGAATCCGTTACTTGAATGAAACTAGATCTCGTGGAGTCATATTGAATATTTGATGATACATTCCTTACCTTGCTAAAAAATCGGGCAGCACAGCCCCCAAGGGAGTGGTTACGCCTTTTCAATCAATCTCCGGCCGCTCACTATTGGTGTGAGTTGTAAGGAGTCTTGGTCTCGAGTCGAGCTGGGGCATTATTTCATTCTCGTAACGGGAGTGAGTGCACCGCAAGATCAGACAAGTTACTCCCTCACCTCCTAATAATAAGAAAGGGGTTGGCATCTTTCTTTTAAGTTCAGTCATTTCCTAAGACGGCTCCTCTTATTATAAGATAATCCAAGCAGATCCGGGAGCTGAAACACTCATGTTTGTCTCTTTTTCAGGTCCCCGTTCAGGAAGGCATTTTTCACATCTAATTGGAACAGAGGCCAATCTCGATTCACAACAATAGAGAGCAGGAGACGAACAGACTTCATCTTGGCTACCGGGGCAAAGGCTTCCTCGTAATCTATCCCATATGTTTGAGTAAAGCCTTTACTAGCATGACCTTTTCCTCCTTTCTCCCACAAAGCTTCCCTTCACAACCAGTCCCATATCCAATTAGTAGAGATCGAGATGGGGAGACTCAAAATGAGACAAATGCGCATTTCCTCTCTGAACCGAGAGGTATCAGATAGAAGTAAAATAAGTCATGTATTATATCCAGGAGAACAAAGTTGATTTATGAGCAAATTCTGGCATGAGAGGACCAATGAGATAGAACACTGTTGGATGCATTCCTTCGCTAGCAGGGCTTCGGCCCATCTCAATGGAAGAGTCTTCGGTCAGTAATCTCGTACTCTCGACCGGCTCGAACCACTACGTTATCCTTGTTCTGGCTCATTCGTATGCTCATCCTATTCATGTCACCAGAACCTGTAATAAACCACCATTTCAAACCATCCAAAGGGAATCTTTGGATATCAGTTCGAAGGGAGCGCCGAAGAAAGTTAAGTAGCTCCTACCTACAGGAGCATCTTCCCTTTTTCGGGGATCGGGAAGAGGAAATCTTGTGTGAGGTCTGAGGTCAACGATAATATGTCACCCTGCTTGAATGAGAGTACTCTATTTCCATTAGGAGCTTCCCCCAGCTGAGCTAGGCTACTTCCCTAATGAAACGAATATAGCATAAATTAGGGAGGCCGTAGATGAAAGCCTCTTCAGTAAACTCTGTCCGCTTTCGCTTCTGAATCTGGATGGCGGCTTTGGTTGGAGAAGAGAGTGTTTCAGTTACGGTTTAGGGCTAGTGAGTTACTAGACGTTCGTGAAGGCAGCCTACCAATAATAGATATCGCTCGTAGACAGAAAACCGTTTTCCTCTTTTTTTAATAGGCGACTTAGAAAAAACAAACCACTTCTTGTTTTTGTTTTGAAAAGCGCTGCGTATAGTTCTGGGGGTTGTAGAACAACTACTTGTTCGCCGTTCTTTTTCCGTTAGCCAGTATCGAGACTCTAAGACTCCTTGTGCTTAGCCCACCGCAGGTGCTTTGATAGAGAGTCACTTTCGGGTTGTAGGGCGCAAGGGGATCTTGAATCAATTCCCTCTTTGCCAGTAGCTAGTTTAGATATGGCAAGCGGTTCGAGTCAAGTATCAGTTAAAGAACCAATTGTTGGCAAGAGTCACAAATATGAAGTAAACGACTTGGTCTCTTCTGGAGAGTTAGACAAAATAAAGTATCCTTCTGTATAGGGGAAGGAAAGGCTCTCGCACTAGTTATTCTGTAATAAGGGCTTTCATTAGCGCGAGAAGGCGGGTTTTCTGGATGTTGGTAAATGGGCATGAGAAGGAGCATCGTTCCATGCTGGAGATCCTTTACTAAACCCCTACCCTAACCATTATCAGAGCCTACCATGAACCACGCTTTGTTTGTTTTTATTTTTTGGGTTGTGCGAGCTCCGGCTACCGCTGGGGAGAGGGAAAGTTACGGAGCTACGCACTGGTGGATAGAGACCAATAAGGACACCTAAAGATGAAGCAGGACGCCACACCAGATAAGTGAAAGATCAAAGCCCGAAGCCAGCAAAAGGAGTCCCAAGATCCGCCGAAGGAGACAGACCTAAGGAACGAAAAATAAAAAGGAGCGAAAACGAAAAGAAGGAAAAGAGGTAGATTTCCCTAGACCCTATCATAGGAGCCCTCCCCATGGGGAAAGGGACAATAGGCTGGGG
Organism: Ammopiptanthus mongolicus; assembly: GCA_039655645.1. NCBI lineage: Eukaryota > Viridiplantae > Streptophyta > Magnoliopsida > Fabales > Fabaceae > Ammopiptanthus > Ammopiptanthus mongolicus. Next base: position 20,723,040 of record CM077350.1, on the reverse strand, counting down.
TATACCAAACTCCCTCGACACCGATGAACTAACGGCTATAGATGGATACCGGTATCGCCAGCAAGCTTCATTCTCGAGGAGCGGGTTCAGTCCCTCGAGATTGGAATCAAGCATGTTGGTGATGAATTGAGGGAACTGAACTATATGTGTGTTAAGCAAAGCAGTTCTGGTCCTCCATTCGTTGGGCTCTTCGTGACCCTATCAGTCGGCTTGCCACTAATACAATACCCAACAACCTCTGATTGGGAAGCCTTGCGGCAATTTCTAATTGAAACGTCTGAGTCGGCTGGGCCGTCTCAGTCGGAAGTTGCTGGCCCTTCTCAAGCTCCGCAGGTGGCACCCGCAGAGCTTTCCCCCCCGGCGAACGCTCCTTAGGAGGTTCCTTTTGATTGGTCTCGCTATCAACATGACCAGATACGAGAGAGACTAGAAACTTATATCTCCAACCGCCCACGAGACACGGACACCATAGATGCAATTATTTTAATTAAACAAGATATTATCGATCGAATGGCCCAATTGGATCCCAATCCATTCTGGGCTGAGCAAAAAGATAACTTGGTCGCAAATGGTATATTAAACAATAAGGCAGAGTATACGATCGCGGCTCTCGAGAGGAACCTTTCGAAATTAAACAACGGGGACGGGGCAAACACCCGTTTTTTTAGAAAAATGCTCAAAACACGCCTTCCTTAACTCCTATACTTACTCTATTCTTTTTTATGGTTATGCCGGCGATGATAGGTGAATTTTGGGGCTTTCTTACCAGCCTTTGTAGTAGTGGTTTTCGGGTAGTTTGGTGGGTAAGCTGGAGGGGACCCCGGTGGGTAGAGTAACTAACTTTCCGAGCTATCCGAGAAGGTTAGCGAGGTCCCTGCTATGGTGAAGTGAAAGATCATTCACTATAGTGGGGAGAAGACAGGTGGGAGCAAGCGGAGCGAGAGCAAAGCAAGCCCTAGCGGTGGGTTGTCTTCCTGGTCCCAACATTTCAATATCTTTTGATTCAAACAAAATAGAATAGTAAGAAGCAAAGGTAGGTCTCTTACTTAGTGCTTGCGCTAAAGACTTACTACAACTACAAATAGGAATTCTAACTAATCTCTGATCGACAATTAATTAGTCTCTTCTTTGATTGAGTTAAATGATTTAGGAGTTCATCCCTGGAAAAGTCCTCCCATTAGTTGACCGGCAAAGGCCTCAACATACTCTTTTACTACATTAAATAGAAAAGAAAAGGCCCCTATAAGAGTTCTCCCTCGATAAGGAACCCGTGCTGGAGCAATGTAACTGGATAAAAAAAAGGATATATTTCCACTTAGCTATTGCTTGAAAGAGTCATTTCTCTCCTGTCTTTCTTCTTTTTAGTAGGTGAAGCTGAGTGAACTCATACCCTTAGGGGAGGAATCACTGAACACAGACTAGACTTAATAGGTTCTTTTATCCGTTTTAACTACCCTCAGACCGGACCTGTAGCTCCGGTGTTAGAAAAAGGGTTGTTGGCCTTCTATCGGCACATCTGCTAACCGACGGACGGACGCCAACAAGCACGCTTTCACGCAACCCTAGGCTTTGAAGCTTCCTTCCCGAAAGTCAAGCAATCAATTTCCGAGAAGAGTTTTGCAGGGAAAGCAAAAGAAGAAAGAAAAAGGAGACAGGAACCTGACTCTCTTAGCATAGGCTTGAAGCCCTCATGTCCTATAGGAAGTGGAAGTAAGAAATCCTATCCATCTTTTTATCGAAAAAGATCTAAATCTATAATGAAGAAATCATATCGTGCTTCTATTTGAGGATCCTCTAAATCCTCAGACACCGAGACTATGGGGAATCCATATTAACGAAAAGATTCCCAAAATTACAAGAAACCACCTTACCATCCATCTCGATCATCAGAAGAAGAATTAGGCCAAAAATTAGGATACATTCTGGGAAAATAAAACTTCCATCGAAGAGAAGCAAATGAAAGGCTTTCATAAAAATTCTCGTAGAATCGAGAATGAAGTTTTCATTCTGTACATGTCAGATCATGAATTAGTAACTGCATCCAATCTCCAAAAAAATCCCAATTGTTTCGAATTTTCTCTTTTTGGAATGGAATATTTACAGAATCCCCATGAATAGGACTAAACCTTATTCCATGGTATTTACATAAGATTCCTCTTTCTTATTCTTAAGCAAGTCCCTGAGAGGGCTTAGTTGATCCATGATTTATGTTTCGTCTTTCGTTTCCTTTTCGTTTGTTTCGAGAGATATATCGATCAATTCCGATTCTTTTTCTATTGATTCTTTTCCGATCGAGGCGTGGGGCATAAATAAGTAGTAGGCTTTTACCGGTTTCAGCCAAGCACCGCATGGCCCAATGATCTTTTATATATTTTTCCAGTAGTAATTCTAGGTACTATTGTCGGCCAGAAAAACCTGTTCCCAAAATAAATATATATATTTATTTTTGGAAGAACAGGTTTTTGCCCTATGTCACGATATGAGACAATGCCCACCTGTCAAGTTAAGCAGTTCCTCTTGTCGAGCTAGACTTCAAAAACACTTTGCTCAAGCTAAAGCAGCTCACCTGAATAAAGAAAATTGGAACGCTCAGCCCTGTGTCAGAAAGAGATTGAGGGCACATTCTGTCTGAAAGTATATGGGTGGCAACTAGCCCTCTGACTGATCAGGGGTGGGTAATAGACTGACTGCCAAGGAGCGGAGCAGCTCGACCCGCGAGCAATCTACGTTTGTGATCTCGTATATTTCGCTTCTGCGACATCTCGGAACCACATATTGGATTACCCCAGTGCGGCACGAGGCTCTCCTAGGGTTTCCTCATCTGGGATCCTGGGGAAGAGGATCAAGTTGGCCCGACTTCCCTAGGCCCTTCGTTCAACTCGCCTTTTGACTACTACACTTCCTCTCAGCCACTTGTTAGAAGGAAGTAAGTGCAGCTTTCTTGTCGGGGGACTTGAGATTTAAAAAGATTCCATCGGCATCCCTGGTATAGTGATAGAATAAGATTAGGCAGGATACTCCTCTATGCGAATGTTCTGGCTTTCAAAGGACGGGTAAGGGACGGGGAGCCTAGAAGGCTCCTATGCCAAAAGAGAATGCTCTACATGACTAAAGTCAAGGCGAACGGCATTAGTACAGCTGTTAAGAAGACTCTTCGATGTTGACTTTGTAAACTAATAGGCCCAAACCGTGCAGATAAAGGATCCGATTCAGCACCCGACGAAGCAGACGCTATCACTTTATTAGGACGAGCGTACCTCAAAATACGACGTTCTGGACGCTTGATTATCGGCAGCAGACGCTTAACTTCAGTCTTCAGTGTTTTTGCTGTTGCCACTTTTGTACTTTTTGTCTTTATTCCCGCTTTTCTTCTCTTTCTTCTATTAAAGTTGCTGAAGCTTGTATATTCTTATATTACAGTACTTGATGCTTCAGAACTTTATTGAAAAGGGTACCTCATTTTCTAATCAAGCTTGGACTTTGAATATCTTAATACTTCATTCAAAAATACTTCTCCACCCATCATAATGTTCTGTATTCTGAGTAGACGCTTGATTAGCTTCACTGGATGCTTCTTAAAAGAGCTACGACGCTTGGTTATCCACTTCACACATTCACAAGGCTATTTAACTCGTAGCATTCTGACCATTTAGCGTATTATGCTTCTTTGACCCTGTTACTGGCCGAATTAGGATTCGATGACTTCATGAAACTTGTTTGTATGGATATTAGCTATAAACACCGGTTTCATCCAATTCGAACACCATCAGCTCAATATATGGCCAACAGACACTACAAAGGTTTGACAGTCAGGAACGACATCACGTCACCAACTTACGGATGCATTTTGACAAAGATAGAGATCGATTTCGTTCTTGACCTCTTCACGAGAGCTGTAGATATTTCTTTGAGCCTTCCAACGATACCAAGATGGATACTTTTGAACACACAAAGCTCCAGAAATTGTCAGCAAACGGTTGCATGTTCTGATTGCCACGAACTGTATCACATCTCAAGCTTGAAGAAGGAATTTCACTCCGATAGAGATTGATACAGATCTCAACTTCTTCAGGAAACAGGTAGGTATTTCTCTTATCTTACTAAAAAGACCAAGATCACTTCATTAGGATGAGCCTACCTCAAAATACGACGTTTCGGACGCTTGATTATCGGCAGCAGACGCTTGACTTCAATCTTCAGTGTTTTTGCTGTTGCCGCTTTTGTACTTTTGTCTTTATTCACGCTTTTATTCTATTTCTTCTATTAGAGTTGCTGAAGCTTTTATATTCTTAAATTACAGTACTTGATGCTTCAGAGCATTATTGAAAAGGGTACCTCATTTTCTGGTCAAGCTTGGACGTTGAATATCTTAATACTTCATTCAAAATTACTTCTCCACCCATCATAATGTTCTGTATTCTGAGAAGACGCTTGATTAGCTTCACTAGAGGCTTCTTAAATGAGCTAAGGTGCTTGGGTATCCACTTTGCACATTCATATGTCTCTTTAACTCGTAGCATTCTGACCATTTAGTGTATTATGCTTCTTTGACCCTGTTACTCGCCGAATAAGGATTCGATGTCATCATGAAACTTGTTTATATGGATATTAGCCTTATTGAGACACCGGTTTCATCCAATTCGAACACCATCAGCTCAATATATGGCCATCAGACGCTACAAAGGTATGACAGTCAGGAAAGGCATCACGTCACCAACTTACGGATGCATTTTGACAAAGATAGAGATCGATTTCGTTCTGGACCTCTTCACGAGAGCTGCAGATATTTCTTTGAGCCTTCCAACGATACCAAGATTGATACTTTTAAACACGCAAAGCTCCAGAAATTGCCAGCAGATGGTTGCATGTTCTGATTGCCACGAACAGTATCACATCTCATGCTTGAAGAAGGAATTTCACTCCGATAGAGATTGATACAGATCTCGGCTTCTTCAGGAAACATATAGGTATTTCTCTTATCTTTCTAACAAAACCAAGATCACTTCATTAGGACGAGCGTACCACGAAATACGATGTTTCAGACGTTTGATTTTAGGCAGCAGACGCTTGACTTCAATCTTCAGTGTTTTTGTTGTAGCCGTTTCTGTACATTTGTCTTTATTCACGCTTTTCTTCTTTTTCTTCTATTAGAGTTGCTGATGCTTTTTATTCTTATATTACAGTACTTGATGCTTCAGAACTTTATTGAAAAGTGTACCACATTTTCAAGTCAAGCTTGGACTTTGAATATCTTAATACTTCATTCAAAAATACTTCTCCACCCATCATAATATTCTCTATTCTGAGTAGACGCTTGATTAGCTTCACTGGATGCTTCTTAAAAGAGCTAAGGCGCTTGGTTATCCACTTTGCACATTCACAAGGCTATTTAACTCGTAGCAATCTGACCATTTAGCGTATTATGTTTCTTTGACCCTGTTACTGGCCGAATTAGGATTCGATGACTTCATGAAACTTGTTTATATGGATATTAGCTTTAAACACAGGTTTCATCCAATTCAAACACCATCAGCTCAATATATGGCCAACAGACGCTACAAAGGTTTGACAGTCAGGAACGACATCACGTCACCAACTTACGGATGCATTTTGACAAAGATAGAGATCGATTTCATTCTTGACCTCTTCACGAGAGCTGTAGACATTTCTTTGAGCCTTCCAATGATACCAAGATGGATACTTTTGAACACACAAAGCTCCAGAAATTGTCAGCAAACGGTTGCATGTTCTGATTGCCACGAACTGTATAACATCTCAAGCTTGAAGAAGGAATTTCACTCTGATAGAGATTGATACAGATCTCGACTTCTTAAGGAAACAGGTAGGTATTTCTCTTATCTTACTAAAAAGACCAAGATCACTTCATTAGGACGAGCCTACCTCAAAATACGACGTTTCGGACGCTTGATTATCGGCAGCAGACGCTTGACTTCAATCTTCAGTGTTTTTGCTGTTCCCGCTTTTGTACTTTTGTCTTTGTTCACGCTTTTCTTCTCTTTCTTCTATTAGAGTTGCTGAAGCTTTTATATTCTTAAATTACAGTACGTGATGCTTTAGAGCTTTATTGAAAAGGGTACCTCATTTTCTGGTCAAGCTTGGACGTTGAATATCTTAATACTTCATTCAAAATTACATCTCCACCCATCATAATGTTCTATATTCTGAGAAGACGCTTGATTAGCTTCACTGGACGCTTCTTAAATGAGCTAAGGTGCTTGGGTATCCGCTTTGCACATTCATATGTCTCTTTAACTCGTAGCATTCTGACCATTTAGTGTATTATGCTTCTTTGACCATGTTACTCGCCGAATAAGGATTCGACGTCATCATGAAACTTGTTTATCTGGATATTAGCCTTAATGAGACACCGGTTTCATCCAATTCGAACACCATCAGCTCAATATATGGCCATCAGACGCTACAAAGGTATGACAGTCAGGAAAGGCATCACGTCACCAACTTACGGATGCATTTTGACAAAGATAGAGATCGATTTCATTTTGGACCTCTTCACGAGAGCTGCAGATATTTCTTTGAGCCTTCCAACGATACCAAGATTGATACTTTTAAACACGCAAAGCTCCAAAAATTGCCAGCAGATGGTTGCATGTTCTGATTGCCACAAACAGTATCACATCTCAAGCTTGAAGAAGGAATTTCACTCCGATAGAGATTGATACAGATCTCGGCTTCTTCAGGAAACATATAGGTATTTCTCTTATCTTTCTAACAAAACCAAGATCACTTCATTAGGACGAGCGTACCTCAAAATACGATGTTTCGGACGTTTTATTTTAGGCAGCAGACTCTTGACTTCAATCTTCAGTGTTTTTGTTGTAGCCATTTCTGTACATTTGTCTTTATTCACGCTTTTCTTCTTTTTCTTCTATTAGAGTTGCTGATGCTTGTATAGTCTTATATTACAGTACTTGATGCTTCAGAACTTTATCTAAAAGGGTAACTCATTTTCTGGTCGACCTTGGACGTTGAATATCATACAAAATTACTTCTCCAGCCATCATAATGTTCGGTATTCTAAGTAGACGCTTGATTGGCTTCACTGGACGATTCTTAAAAGAGCTAAGGCGCTTGGTTATCCGCTTTGCACATTCACAAGTCTGTTTAACTCATAGCATTCTGACCATTTAGCGTGTTATGCTTCTTTGACCCTGTTACTGGCCGAATTAGGATTCGATGACTTCATGAAACTTGTTTATATGAATATTAGCTTTAAACACCGGTTTTATCCAATTCGAACTCCGCCAGCTCAATATGTGGCCAACAGACGCTACAAAGGTTTGACAGTCAGGAACGACATCACGTCACCAACTTACGGATGCATTTTGACAAAGATAGAGATCGAATTCGTTCTTCACCACTTAACGAGAGCTGCAGATATTTCTTTGAGCCTTCCAACGATACCAAGATCGATACTTTTGAGAACCTAAAGCTCCCGAAATTGTTAGCAGAAGGTTGCATATTCGCATTGTCGCGAACAGTATCACACCTCATGCTTGATGAAGGAATTTCACTCAGATAGAGATTGATTCAGATCTCGACTTCTTCAGGAAGCAGGTAGGTATTTCTCTTATCTTACTAAAAAGACCAAGATCACTTCATTAGGACGAGCGTACCTCAAAATACGACGTTTCGGACATTTGATTATCGACAGCAGACGCTTGACTTCAATCATCAGTGTTTTTGCTGTTGTCGCTTTTATACTTTTGTCTTTATTCACGCTTTTCTTCTCTTTCTTCTATTAGAGTTGCTGAAGCTTTTATATTCTAATATTTCAGTACTTGATGCTTCAGAACATTATTTAAAAGGGTAACTCATTTTCTGGTCAATCTTGGACGTTGAATATCTTAATACTTCATTCAAAATTACTTCTCCAGCCATCATAATGATGTTCGGTATTCTAAGTAGACGCTTGATTGGCTTCACTGGACGATTCTTAACAGAGCTAAGGCGCTTGGTTATCCTCTTTGCTCATTCACAAGTCTTTTTAACTTGTAGCATTCTGACCATTTAGCGTGTTATGTTTCTTTGACCCTATTATTGGCCGAATTAGGATTCGATGACTTCATGAAACTTGTTTATATGGATATTAGCTTTAATGAGACACCGGTTTCATCCAATTCGAACACCATCAGCTCAATATATGGCCAACAGACGCTACAAAGGTATGACAGTCAGGAACGGCATCACAATCAGGAACGGCATCACATCACAGTCAGGATGCATTTTGACAAAGATAGAGATCGATTTCGTTCTTGACCTGTTCACGAGAGCTGCAGATATTTCTTTGAGTCTTCCAATGATACCAAGATCAATACTTTAGAACACCCGAAGCTCCAGAAATTGTCAGCAGACGGTTGCATGTTCTGATTGCCACGAACAGTATCACATCCCAAGCTTGAAGAAGGAATTTCACTCCGATAGAGATTGATACAGATCTCAGCTTTTCAGGAAACATGTATGTATTTCTCTTATCTTTCTAACAAAACCAAGATCACTTTATTAGGACGTGCGTACCTCAAAATACGACATTCCGGACGCTTGATTATCGGCAGTAGACGCTTGACTTCAGTCTTCATTGTTTTTGCTGTTGCCACTTTTGTACTTTTTGTCTTTATTCCCACTTTTCTTCTCTTTCGTCTATTAAAGTTGCTGAAGCTTGTATATTCCTATATTACAGTACTTGATGCTTCAGAACTTTATTGACAAGGGTACCTCATTTTCTGGTCAAGCTTGGACGTTGAATATCTTAATACTTCATTCAAAATTACTTCTCCACCCATCATAATGTTCTGTATTCTGAGTAGACGCTTGATTAGCTTCACTGGATTCTTCTTAAAAGAGCTAAGGCGCTTGGTTATCCACTTGGCACATTCACAAGGCTATTTAACTCGTAGCATTCTTACCATTTAGCGTATTATGCTTCTTTGACCCTGTTACTGGCCGAATTAGGATTCGATGACTTCATGAAACTTGTTTATATGGATATTAGCTTTAAACACCGGTTTCATCCAATTCGAACACCATCAGCTCAATATACGGCCAACAGACGCTACAAAGGTTTGACAGTCAGGAACGACATCACGTCACCAACTTACGGATGCATTTTGACAAAGATAGAGATCGATTTCGTTCTTGACCTCTTCATGAGAGCTGTAGATATTTCTTTGAGCCTTCCAACGATACCACGATGGATACTTTGAACACACAAAGCTCCAGAAATTGTCAGCAAATGGTTGCATGTTCTGATTGCCACGAACAGTATCACATCTCAAGCTTGAAGAAGGAATTTCACTCCGATAGAGATTGATACAGACTCGACTTCTTCAGGAAACAGGTAGGTATTTCACTTATCTTACTAAAAAGACCAAGATCACTTCATTAGGACGAGCCTACCTCAAAATACGACGTTTCGGAGGCTTGATTATCGACAGCAGACACTTGACTTCAATCTTCAGTGTTTTTGCTGTTGCCGCATTTGTACTTTTGTCTTTATTCACGCTTTTCTTCTCTTTCTTCTATTAGAGTTGCTGAAGCTTTTATATTTTTATATTACAGTACTTGATTCTTCAGAGCTTTATTGAAAAGGGTACCTCATTTTCTGGTCAAGCTTGGATGTTGAATATCTTAATACTTCATTCAAAATTACTTCTCCACCCATCATAATGTTCTGTATTCTGAAAAGACGCTTGATTAGCTTCATTGGACGCTTCTTAAATGAGCTAAGGCGCATGGGTATTCGCTTTGCACTTTCATATGTCTCTTTAACTCGTAGCATTCTGACCATTTAGTGTATTATGCTTCTCTGACCCTGTTACTCGCCGAATAAGGATTCGATGTCATCATGAAACTTGTTTATATGGATATTAGCCTTAATGAGACACCAGTTTCATCCAATTCGAACACCATCAGCTCAATATATGGCCATCAGACGCTACAAAGGTATAACAGTCAGGAAAGGCATCACGTCACCAACTTACGGATGCATTTTGACAAAGATACAGATCGATTTCGTTCTTGACCTCTTCACGAGAGCTGCCGATATTTCTTTGAGCCTTCCAACGATACCAAGATTGATATTTTTGAACAAGCAAAGCTCCAGAAATTGTTAGCAGGTGGTTGCATGTTCTGATTGCCACGAACAGTATCACATATCAAGCTTGAAGAAGGAATTTCACTCCGATGGAGATTGATACAAATCTCGGCTTCTACAGGAAACATGTAGGTATTTCTCTTATCTTTCTAAAAAAAGCAAGATCACTTCATTAGGACGTGTGTACCTCAAAAAACGACGTTTCGGACGCTTGATTATCGGCAGCAGATGCTTGACCTCAATCTTCAGTGTTTTTGCTGTTGCAGCTTTTGTACTGTTGTCTTTATTCACGCTTTCCTTCTCTTTATTCTATTAGAGTTGTTGAAGCTTTTATATTCTTATATTACAGTACTTGATGCTTCAGAACTTTATTGAAAAGCGTACCTCATTTTCTGGTCAAGCTTGGACGTTGAATATCTTAATACTTCATTCAAAATTACTTCTCCACCCATCATAATGTTCGGTATTCTGAGTAGATGCTTGATTGGCTTCACTGGACGGTTCTTAAAAGAGCTAAGGTGCTTGGTTATACGCTTTGCGCATTCACAAGTCTGTTTAACTCGTAGCATTCTGACCATTTAGCGTATTATGCTTGTTTGACCCTGTTACTGGCCGAATTAGGATTCGATGTCTTCATGAAACTTGTTTTTATGGATATTAGCTTTAATGAGACGCCAGTTTCATCCAATTCGAACACCATCAGCTCAATATATTGCCAACAGACGCTGCAAAGGTATGACAATCAGGAACGGCACCACGTCACCAACTTACGGATGCATTTTGACAAAGATAGAGATCGATTTCGTTCTTGACCTCTTCACAAGAGCTGCAGATATTTCTTGGAGCCTTCCAACGATACCAAGATCGATACTTTTGAGAACCTAAAGCTGCAGAAATTGTAAGCAGAAGGTTGCATGTTCGAATTGTCACGAACAATATCATACCTCTTGCTTGAAGAAGGAATTTCACTCAAACAGAGATTGATTCTGATCTCGACTTCTTTAGGAAACAGGAAGGTATTTCTCTTATCTTACTAAAAAGACCAAGATCACTTCATTAGGACGAGGTACCTCAAAATACGACGTTTCGGACGCCTGATTATCGGCAGTAAACGCTTGACTTCAATCTTCAGTGTTTTTGCTGTTGCCGCTTTTGTACTTTTGTCTTTATTCATGCTTTTCTTCTCTTTCATCTATTAGAGTTGTTGAAGCTTTTATATTCTTATATTACAGTACTTGATGCTTCAGAACTTTATTTAAAAGGGTACCTCATTTTCTGGTCAAGCTTGGACGTTGAATATCTTAATACTTCATTCAAAATTACTTCTCCACCCATCATAATGTTCGGTATTCTGAGTAGATGCTTGATTGGCTTCACTGGACGGTTCTTAAAAGAGCTAAGGTGCTTGGTTATCCGCTTTGCGCATTCAAAAGTCTGTTTAACTCGTAGCATTCTGACCATTCAGCGTATTATGCTTGTGTGACCCTGTTACTGGCCGAATTAGGATTCGATGTCTTCATGAAACTTGTTTATATGGATATTAGCTTTAATGAGACGCCAGTTTCATCCAATTCGAACACCATCATCTCAATATATTGCCAACAGACGCTGCAAAGGAATGACAATCAGGAACGGCACCACGTCACCAACTTACGGATGCATTTTGACAAAGATAGAGATCGATTTCGTTCTTGACCTCTTCACGAGAGCTGCAGATATTTCTTGGAGCCTTCCAACGATACCAAGATCGATACTTTTGAGAACCCAAAGCTCCAGAAATTGTAAGCAGAAGGTTGTATGTTCGAATTGTCACGAACAGTATCATACCTCTTGCTTGAAGAAGGAATTTCACTCAAACAGAGATTGATTCTGATCTCGACTTCTTTAGGAAATAGGAAGGTATTTCTCTTATCTTACTAAAAAGACCAAGATCACTTCATTAGGACGAGGTACCTCAAAATACTACGTTTCGGACGCCTGATTATCGGCAGTAAACGCTTGACTTCAATCTTCAGTGTTTTTGCTGTTGCCGCTTTTGTACTTTTGTCTTTATTCATGCTTTTCTTCTCTTTCATCTATTAGAGTTGTTGAAGCTTTTATATTCTTATATTACAGTACTTGATGCTTCAGAACTTTATTTAAAAGGGTACCTCATTTTCTGGTCAAGCTTGGACGTTGAATATCTTAATACTTCATTCAAAATTACTTCTCCACCCATCATAATGTTCGGTATTCTGAGTAGATGCTTGATTGGCTTCACTGGACGGTTCTTAAAAGAGCTAAGGTGCTTGGTTATCCGCTTTGCGCATTCACAAGTCTGTTTAACTCGTAGCATTCTGACCATTTAGCGTATTATGCTTGTTTGACCCTGTTACTGGCCGAATTAGGATTCGATGTCTTCATGAAACTTGTTTATATGGATATTAGCTTTAATGAGACGCCAGTTTCATCCAATTCGAACACCATCAGCTCAATATATGGCCAACAGACGCTACAAAGGTATGACAATCAGGAACGGCATCACGTCACCAACTTACGGATGCATTTTGACAAAGATAGAGATCGATTTCGTTCTTGACCTCTTCACGAGAGCTGCAGATATTTCTTTGAGCCTTCCAACGATACCAAGATCGATACTTTTGAGAAGCAAAGCTCCAGAAATTGTAAGCAGAAGGTTGCATGTTCGAATTGTCACGAACAGTATCACATCTCTTGCTTGAAGAAGGAATTTCACTCCGACAGAGATTGATTCAGATCTCGACTTCTTTAGGAAACAGGTAGGTATTTCTCTTATCTTACTAAAAAAACCAAGATCACTTCATTAGGACGTGTACCACAAAATACGACGTTTCGGACGCTTGATTATCGGCAGCAGACGCTTGACTTCAATCTTCAGTGTTTTTGCTGTTGCCGCTTTTGTACTTTTGTCTTTATTCACGCTTTTCTTCTCTTTATTCTATTAGAGTTGCTGAAGCTTTTATATTCTTATATTACAGTACTTGATGCTTCAGAACTTTATTGAAAAGGGTACCTCATTTTCTGGTCAAGCTTGGACGTTGAATATCTTAATACTTCATTCAAAATTACTTCTCCACCCATCATAATGTTCGGTATTCTGAGTAGACGCTTGATTGGCTTCACTGGACGGTTCTTAAAAGAGCTAAGGTGCTTGGTTATCCGCTTTGCGCATTCACAAGTCTGTTTAACTCGTAGCATTCTGACCATTTAGCGTATTATGCTTGTTTGACCCTGTTACTGGCCGAATTAGGATTCGATGTCTTCATGAAACTTGTTTATATGGATATTAGCTTTAATGAGACGCCAGTTTCATCCAATTCGAACACCATCAGCTCAATATATTGCCAACAGACGCTGCAAAGGTATGACAATCAGGAACGGCATCACGTCACCAACTTACGGATGCATTTTGACAAAGATAGAGATCGATTTCGTTCTTGACCTCTTCACGAGAGCTGCAGATATTTCTTGGAGCCTTCCAACGATACCAAGATCGATACTTTTGAGAACCTAAAGCTCCAGAAATTGTAAGCAGAAGGTTGCATGTTCGAATTGTCACGAACAGTATCATACCTCTTGCTTGAAGAAGGAATTTCACTCAAACAGAGATTGATTCTGATCTCGACTTCTTTAGGAAACAGGAAGGTATTTCTCTTATCTTACTAAAAAGACCAAGATCACTTCATTAGGACGAGGTACCTCAAAATACGACGTTTCGGACGCCTGATTATCGGCAGTAAACGCTTGACTTCAATCTTCAGTGTTTTTGCTGTTGCCGCTTTTGTACTTTTGTCTTTATTCACGCTTTTCTTCTCTTTCATCTATTAGAGTTGCTGAAGCTTTTATATTCTTATATTACAGTACTTGATGCTTCAGAACTTTATTTAAAAGGGTACCTCATTTTCTGGTCAAGCTTGGACGTTGAATATCTTAATACTTCATTCAAAATTACTTCTCCACCCATCATAATGTTCGGTATTCTGAGTAGATGCTTGATTGGCTTCACTGGACGGTTCTTAAAAGAGCTAAGGTGCTTGGTTATCCGCTTTGCGCATTCACAAGTCTGTTTAACTCGTAGCATTCTGACCATTTAGCGTATTATGCTTGTTTGACCCTGTTACTGGCCGAATTAGGATTCGATGTCTTCATGAAACTTGTTTATATGGATATTAGCTTTAATGAGACGCCAGTTTCATCCAATTCGAACACCATCAGCTCAATATATTGCCAACAGACGCTGCAAAGGTATGACAATCAGGAACGGCACCACGTCACCAACTTACGGATGCATTTTGACAAAGATAGAGATCGATTTCGTTCTTGACCTCTTCACGAGAGCTGCAGATATTTCTTGGAGCCTTCCAACGATACCAAGATCGATACTTTTGAGAACCTAAAGCTCCAGAAATTGTAAGCAGAAGGTTGCATGTTCGAATTGTCACGAACAGTATCATACCTCTTGCTTGAAGAAGGAATTTCACTCAAACAGAGATTGATTCTGATCTCGACTTCTTTAGGAAACAGGAAGGTATTTCTCTTATCTTACTAAAAAGACCAAGATCACTTCATTAGGACGAGGTACCTCAAAATACGACGTTTCGGACGCCTGATTATCGGCAGTAAACGCTTGACTTCAATCTTCAGTGTTTTTGCTGTTGCCGCTTTTGTACTTTTGTCTTTATTCACGCTTTTCTTCTCTTTCATCTATTAGAGTTGCTGAAGCTTTTATATTCTTATATTACAGTACTTGATGCTTCAGAACTTTATTTAAAAGGGTACCTCATTTTCTGGTCAAGCTTGGACGTTGAATATCTTAATACTTCATTCAAAATTACTTCTCCACCCATCATAATGTTCGGTATTCTGAGTAGATGCTTGATTGGCTTCACTGGACGGTTCTTAAAAGAGCTAAGGTGCTTGGTTATCCGCTTTGCGCATTCACAAGTCTGTTTAACTCGTAGCATTCTGACCATTTAGCGTATTATGCTTGTTTGACCCTGTTACTGGCCGAATTAGGATTCGATGTCTTCATGAAACTTGTTTATATGGATATTAGCTTTAATGAGACGCCAGTTTCATCCAATTCGAACACCATCAGCTCAATATATTGCCAACAGACGCTGCAAAGGTATGACAATCAGGAACGGCACCACGTCACCAACTTACGGATGCATTTTGACAAAGATAGAGATCGATTTCGTCCTTGACCTCTTCACGAGAGCTGCAGATATTTCTTGGAGCCTTCCAACGATACCAAGATCGATACTTTTGAGAACCTAAAGCTCCAGAAATTGTAAGCAGAAGGTTGCATGTTCGAATTGTCACGAACAGTATCATACCTCTTGCTTGAAGAAGGAATTTCACTCAAACAGAGATTGATTCTGATCTCGACTTCTTTAGGAAACAGGAAGGTATTTCTCTTATCTTACTAAAAAGACCAAGATCACTTCATTAGGACGAGGTACCTCAAAATACGACGTTTCGGACGCCTGATTATCGGCAGTAAACGCTTGACTTCAATCTTCAGTGTTTTTGCTGTTGCCGCTTTTGTACTTTTGTCTTTATTCACGCTTTTCTTCTCTTTCATCTATTAGAGTTGCTGAAGCTTTTATATTCTTATATTACAGTACTTGATGCTTCAGAACTTTATTTAAAAGGGTACCTCATTTTCTGGTCAAGCTTGGACGTTGAATATCTTAATACTTCATTCAAAATTACTTCTCCACCCATCATAATGTTCGGTATTCTGAGTAGATGCTTGATTGGCTTCACTGGACGGTTCTTAAAAGAGCTAAGGTGCTTGGTTATCCGCTTTGCGCATTCACAAGTCTGTTTAACTCGTAGCATTCTGACCATTTAGCGTATTATGCTTGTTTGACCCTGTTACTGGCCGAATTAGGATTCGATGTCTTCATGAAACTTGTTTATATGGATATGAGCTTTAATGAGACGCCAGTTTCATCCAATTCGAACACCATCAGCTCAATATATTGCCAACAGACGCTGCAAAGGTATGACAATCAGGAACGGCACCACGTCACCAACTTACGGATGCATTTTGACAAAGATAGAGATCGATTTCGTTCTTGACCTCTTCATGAGAGCTGCAGATATTTCTTGGAGCCTTCCAACGATACCAAGATCGATACTTTTGAGAACCTAAAGCTCCAGAAATTGTAAGCAGAAGGTTGCATGTTCGAATTGTCACGAACAGTATCATACCTCTTGCTTGAAGAAGGAATTTCACTCAAACAGAGATTGATTCTGATCTCGACTTCTTTAGGAAACAGGAAGGTATTTCTCTTATCTTACTAAAAAGACCAAGATCACTTCATTAGGACGAGGTACCTCAAAATACGACGTTTCGGACGCCTGATTATCGGCAGTAAACGCTTGACTTCAATCTTCAGTGTTTTTGCTGTTGCCGCTTTTGTACTTTTGTCTTTATTCACGCTTTTCTTCTCTTTCATCTATTAGAGTTGCTGAAGCTTTTATATTCTTATATTACAGTACTTGATGCTTCAGAACTTTATTTAAAAGGGTACCTCATTTTCTGGTCAAGCTTGGACGTTGAATATCTTAATACTTCATTCAAAATTACTTCTCCACCCATCATAATGTTCGATATTCTGAGTAGATGCTTGATTGGCTTCACTGGACGGTTCTTAAAAGAGCTAAGGTGCTTGGTTATCCGCTTTGCGCATTCACAAGTCTGTTTAACTCGTAGCATTCTGACCATTTAGCGTATTATGCTTGTTTGACCCTGTTACTGGCCGAATTAGGATTCGATGTCTTCATGAAACTTGTTTATGTGGATATTAGCTTTAATGAGACGCCAGTTTCATCCAATTCGAACACCATCAGCTCAATATATTGCCAACAGACGCTGCAAAGGTATGACAATCAGGAACGGCACCACGTCACCAACTTACGGATGCATTTTGACAAAGATAGAGATCGATTTCGTTCTTGACCTCTTCACGAGAGCTGCAGATATTTCTTGGAGCCTTCCAACGATACCAAGATCGATACTTTTGAGAACCTAAAGCTCCAGAAATTGTAAGCAGAAGGTTGCATGTTCGAATTGTCACGAACAATATCATACCTCTTGCTTGAAGAAGGAATTTCACTCAAACAGAGATTGATTCTGATCTCGACTTCTTTAGGAAACAGGAAGGTATTTCTCTTATCTTACTAAAAAGACCAAGATCACTTCATTAGGACGAGGTACCTCAAAATACGACGTTTCGGACGCCTGATTATCGGCAGTAAACGCTTGACTTCAATCTTCAGTGTTTTTGCTGTTGCCGCTTTTGTACTTTTGTCTTTATTCACGCTTTTCTTCTCTTTCATCTATTAGAGTTGCTGAAGCTTTTATATTCTTATATTACAGTACTTGATGCTTCAGAACTTTATTTAAAAGGGTACCTCATTTTCTGGTCAAGCTTGGACGTTGAATATCTTAATACTTCATTCAAAATTACTTCTCCACCCATCATAATGTTCGGTATTCTGAGTAGATGCTTGATTGGCTTCACTGGACGGTTCTTAAAAGAGCTAAGGTGCTTGGTTATCCGCTTTGCGCATTCACAAGTCTGTTTAACTCGTAGCATTCTGACCATTTAGCGTATTATGCTTGTTTGACCCTGTTACTGGCCGAATTAGGATTCGATGTCTTCATGAAACTTGTTTATATGGATATTAGCTTTAATGAGACGCCAGTTTCATCCAATTCGAACACCATCAGCTCAATATATTGCCAACAGACGCTGCAAAGGTATGACAATCAGGAACGGCACCACGTCACCAACTTACGGATGCATTTTGACAAAGATAGAGATCGATTTCGTTCTTGACCTCTTCACGAGAGCTGCAGATATTTCTTGGAGCCTTCCAACGATACCAAGATCGATACTTTTGAGAACCTAAAGCTCCAGAAATTGTAAGCAGAAGGTTGCATGTTCGAATTGTCACGAACAGTATCATACCTCTTGCTTGAAGAAGGAATTTCACTCAAACAGAGATTGATTCTGATCTCGACTTCTTTAGGAAACAGGAAGGTATTTCTCTTATCTTACTAAAAAGACCAAGATCACTTCATTAGGACGAGGTACCTCAAAATACGACGTTTCGGACGCCTGATTATCGGCAGTAAACGCTTGACTTCAATCTTCAGTGTTTTTGCTGTTGCCGCTTTTGTACTTTTGTCTTTATTCACGCTTTTCTTCTCTTTCATCTATTAGAGTTGCTGAAGCTTTTATATTCTTATATTACAGTACTTGATGCTTCAGAACTTTATTTAAAAGGGTACCTCATTTTCTGGTCAAGCTTGGACGTTGAATATCTTAATACTTCATTCAAAATTACTTCTCCACCCATCATAATGTTTGGTATTCTGAGTAGATGCTTGATTGGCTTCACTGGACGGTTCTTAAAAGAGCTAAGGTGCTTGGTTATCCGCTTTGCGCATTCACAAGTCTGTTTAACTCGTAGCATTCTGACCATTTAGCGTATTATGCTTGTTTGACCCTGTTACTGGCCGAATTAGGATTCGATGTCTTCATGAAACTTGTTTATATGGATATTAGCTTTAATGAGACGCCAGTTTCATCCAATTCGAACACCATCAGCTCAATATATTGCCAACAGACGCTGCAAAGGTATGACAATCAGGAACGGCACCACGTCACCAACTTACGGATGCATTTTGACAAAGATAGAGATCGATTTCGTCCTTGACCTCTTCACGAGAGCTGCAGATATTTCTTGGAGCCTTCCAACG
The DNA here is from genome assembly GCA_039655645.1 of Ammopiptanthus mongolicus. Taxonomy (NCBI): domain Eukaryota; kingdom Viridiplantae; phylum Streptophyta; class Magnoliopsida; order Fabales; family Fabaceae; genus Ammopiptanthus; species Ammopiptanthus mongolicus. The sequence continues at coordinate 20,704,108 of CM077350.1, read as the reverse complement.
ATACCAAGATCGATACTTTTGAGAACCTAAAGCTCCAGAAATTGTAAGCAGAAGGTTGCATGTTCGAATTGTCACGAACAGTATCATACCTCTTGCTTGAAGAAGGAATTTCACTCAAACAGAGATTGATTCTGATCTCGACTTCTTTAGGAAACAGGAAGGTATTTCTCTTATCTTACTAAAAAGACCAAGATCACTTCATTAGGACGAGGTACCTCAAAATACGACGTTTCGGACGCCTGATTATCGGCAGTAAACGCTTGACTTCAATCTTCAGTGTTTTTGCTGTTGCCGCTTTTGTACTTTTGTCTTTATTCACGCTTTTCTTCTCTTTCATCTATTAGAGTTGCTGAAGCTTTTATATTCTTATATTACAGTACTTGATGCTTCAGAACTTTATTTAAAAGGGTACCTCATTTTCTGGTCAAGCTTGGACGTTGAATATCTTAATACTTCATTCAAAATTACTTCTCCACCCATCATAATGTTCGGTATTCTGAGTAGATGCTTGATTGGCTTCACTGGACGGTTCTTAAAAGAGCTAAGGTGCTTGGTTATCCGCTTTGCGCATTCACAAGTCTGTTTAACTCGTAGCATTCTGACCATTTAGCGTATTATGCTTGTTTGACCCTGTTACTGGCCGAATTAGGATTCGATGTCTTCATGAAACTTGTTTATATGGATATTAGCTTTAATGAGACGCCAGTTTCATCCAATTCGAACACCATCAGCTCAATATATTGCCAACAGACGCTGCAAAGGTATGACAATCAGGAACGGCACCACGTCACCAACTTACGGATGCATTTTGACAAAGATAGAGATCGATTTCGTTCTTGACCTCTTCACGAGAGCTGCAGATATTTCTTGGAGCCTTCCAACGATACCAAGATCGATACTTTTGAAACCTAAAGCTCCAGAAATTGTAAGCAGAAGGTTGCATGTTCGAATTGTCACGAACAGTATCATACCTCTTGCTTGAAGAAGGAATTTCACTCAAACAGAGATTGATTCTGATCTCGACTTCTTTAGGAAACAGGAAGGTATTTCTCTTATCTTACTAAAAAGACCAAGATCACTTCATTAGGACGAGGTACCTCAAAATACGACGTTTCGGACGCCTGATTATCGGCAGTAAACGCTTGACTTCAATCTTCAGTGTTTTTGCTGTTGCCGCTTTTGTACTTTTGTCTTTATTCACGCTTTTCTTCTCTTTCATCTATTAGAGTTGCTGAAGCTTTTATATTCTTATATTACAGTACTTGATGCTTCAGAACTTTATTTAAAAGGGTACCTCATTTTCTGGTCAAGCTTGGACGTTGAATATCTTAATACTTCATTCAAAATTACTTCTCCACCCATCATAATGTTCGGTATTCTGAGTAGATGCTTGATTGGCTTCACTGGACGGTTCTTAAAAGAGCTAAGGTGCTTGGTTATCCGCTTTGCGCATTCACAAGTCTGTTTAACTCGTAGCATTCTGACCATTTAGCGTATTATGCTTGTTTGACCCTGTTACTGGCCGAATTAGGATTCGATGTCTTCATGAAACTTGTTTATATGGATATTAGCTTTAATGAGACGCCAGTTTCATCCAATTCGAACACCATCAGCTCAATATATTGCCAACAGACGCTGCAAAGGTATGACAATCAGGAACGGCACCACGTCACCAACTTACGGATGCATTTTGACAAAGATAGAGATCGATTTCGTTCTTGACCTCTTCACGAGAGCTGCAGATATTTCTTGGAGCCTTCCAACGATACCAAGATCGATACTTTTGAGAACCTAAAGCTCCAGAAATTGTAAGCAGAAGGTTGCATGTTCGAATTGTCACGAACAGTATCATACCTCTTGCTTGAAGAAGGAATTTCACTCAAACAGAGATTGATTCTGATCTCGACTTCTTTAGGAAACAGGAAGGTATTTCTCTTATCTTACTAAAAAGACCAAGATCACTTCATTAGGACGAGGTACCTCAAAATACGACGTTTCGGACGCCTGATTATCGGCAGTAAACGCTTGACTTCAATCTTCAGTGTTTTTGCTGTTGCCGCTTTTGTACTTTTGTCTTTATTCACGCTTTTCTTCTCTTTCATCTATTAGAGTTGCTGAAGCTTTTATATTCTTATATTACAGTACTTGATGCTTCAGAACTTTATTTAAAAGGGTACCTCATTTTCTGGTCAAGCTTGGACGTTGAATATCTTAATACTTCATTCAAAATTACTTCTCCACCCATCATAATGTTCGGTATTCTGAGTAGATGCTTGATTGGCTTCACTGGACGGTTCTTAAAAGAGCTAAGGTGCTTGGTTATCCGCTTTGCGCATTCACAAGTCTGTTTAACTCGTAGCATTCTGACCATTTAGCGTATTATGCTTGTTTGACCCTGTTACTGGCCGAATTAGGATTCGATGTCTTCATGAAACTTGTTTATATGGATATTAGCTTTAATGAGACGCCAGTTTCATCCAATTCGAACACCATCAGCTCAATATATTGCCAACAGACGCTGCAAAGGTATGACAATCAGGAACGGCACCACGTCACCAACTTACGGATGCATTTTGACAAAGATAGAGATCGATTTCGTTCTTGACCTCTTCACGAGAGCTGCAGATATTTCTTGGAGCCTTCCAACGATACCAAGATCGATACTTTTGAGAACCTAAAGCTCCAGAAATTGTAAGCAGAAGGTTGCATGTTCGAATTGTCACGAACAGTATCATACCTCTTGCTTGAAGAAGGAATTTCACTCAAACAGAGATTGATTCTGATCTCGACTTCTTTAGGAAACAGGAAGGTATTTCTCTTATCTTACTAAAAAGACCAAGATCACTTCATTAGGACGAGGTACCTCAAAATACGACGTTTCGGACGCCTGATTATCGGCAGTAAACGCTTGACTTCAATCTTCAGTGTTTTTGCTGTTGCCGCTTTTGTACTTTTGTCTTTATTCACGCTTTTCTTCTCTTTCATCTATTAGAGTTGCTGAAGCTTTTATATTCTTATATTACAGTACTTGATGCTTCAGAACTTTATTTAAAAGGGTACCTCATTTTCTGGTCAAGCTTGGACGTTGAATATCTTAATACTTCATTCAAAATTACTTCTCCACCCATCATAATGTTCGGTATTCTGAGTAGATGCTTGATTGGCTTCACTGGACGGTTCTTAAAAGAGCTAAGGTGCTTGGTTATCCGCTTTGCGCATTCACAAGTCTGTTTAACTCGTAGCATTCTGACCATTTAGCGTATTATGCTTGTTTGACCCTGTTACTGGCCGAATTAGGATTCGATGTCTTCATGAAACTTGTTTATATGGATATTAGCTTTAATGAGACGCCAGTTTCATCCAATTCGAACACCATCAGCTCAATATATTGCCAACAGACGCTGCAAAGGTATGACAATCAGGAACGGCACCACGTCACCAACTTACGGATGCATTTTGACAAAGATAGAGATCGATTTCGTCCTTGACCTCTTCACGAGAGCTGCAGATATTTCTTGGAGCCTTCCAACGATACCAAGATCGATACTTTTGAGAACCTAAAGCTCCAGAAATTGTAAGCAGAAGGTTGCATGTTCGAATTGTCACGAACAGTATCATACCTCTTGCTTGAAGAAGGAATTTCACTCAAACAGAGATTGATTCTGATCTCGACTTCTTTAGGAAACAGGAAGGTATTTCTCTTATCTTACTAAAAAGACCAAGATCACTTCATTAGGACGAGGTACCTCAAAATACGACGTTTCGGACGCCTGATTATCGGCAGTAAACGCTTGACTTCAATCTTCAGTGTTTTTGCTGTTGCCGCTTTTGTACTTTTGTCTTTATTCACGCTTTTCTTCTCTTTCATCTATTAGAGTTGCTGAAGCTTTTATATTCTTATATTACAGTACTTGATGCTTCAGAACTTTATTTAAAAGGGTACCTCATTTTCTGGTCAAGCTTGGACGTTGAATATCTTAATACTTCATTCAAAATTACTTCTCCACCCATCATAATGTTCGGTATTCTGAGTAGATGCTTGATTGGCTTCACTGGACGTTCTTAAAAGAGCTAAGGTGCTTGGTTATCCGCTTTGCGCATTCACAAGTCTGTTTAACTCGTAGCATTCTGACCATTTAGCGTATTATGCTTGTTTGACCCTGTTACTGGCCGAATTAGGATTCGATGTCTTCATGAAACTTGTTTATATGGATATTAGCTTTAATGAGACGCCAGTTTCATCCAATTCGAACACCATCAGCTCAATATATTGCCAACAGACGCTGCAAAGGTATGACAATCAGGAACGGCACCACGTCACCAACTTACGGATGCATTTTGACAAAGATAGAGATCGATTTCGTTCTTGACCTCTTCACGAGAGCTGCAGATATTTCTTGGAGCCTTCCAACGATACCAAGATCGATACTTTTGAGAACCTAAAGCTCCAGAAATTGTAAGCAGAAGGTTGCATGTTCGAATTGTCACGAACAGTATCATACCTCTTGCTTGAAGAAGGAATTTCACTCAAACAGAGATTGATTCTGATCTCGACTTCTTTAGGAAACAGGAGGGTATTTCTCTTATCTTACTAAAAAGACCAAGATCACTTCATTAGGTCGAGGTACCTCAAAATACGACATTTTGGACGCCTGATTATCGGCAGTAAACGCTTGACTTCAATCTTCACTGTTTTTGATGTTGCCTCTTTTGTACTTTTGTCTTTATTCACGCTTTTCTTCTCTTTCATCTATTAGAGTTGCTGAAGCTTTTATATTCTTATATTACAGTACTTGATGCATCATAAGTTTATTTAAAAGGGTACCTCATTTTCTGGTCAAGCTTGGACGTTGAATATCTTAATACTTCATTCAAAATTACTTCTCCACCCATCATAATGTTCGGTATTCTGAGTAGATGCTTGATTGGCTTCACTGGACGGTTCTTAAAAGAGCTAAGGTGCTTGGTTATCCGCTTTGCGCATTCACAAGTCTGTTTAACTCGTAGCATTCTGACCATTTAGCGTATTATGCTTGTTTGACCCTGTTACTGGCCGAATTAGGATTCGATGTCTTCATGAAACTTGTTTATATGGATATTAGCTTTAATGAGACGCCAGTTTCATCCAATTCGAACACCATCAGCTCAATATATTGCCAACAGACGCTGCAAAGGTATGACAATCAGGAACGGCACCACGTCACCAACTTACGGATGCATTTTGACAAAGATAGAGATCGATTTCGTTCTTGACCTCTTCATGAGAGCTGCAGATATTTCTTTGAGCCTTCCAACGATACCAAGATCGATACTTTTGAGAACCTAAAGCTCCAGAAATTGTAAGCAGAAGGTTGCATGTTCGAATTGTCACGAACAGTATCACACCTCTTGCTTGAAGAAGGAATTTCACTCAAACAGAGATTGATTCTGATCTCGACTTCTTTAGGAAACAGGAAGGTATTTCTCTTATCTTACTAAAAAGACCAAGATCACTTCATTAGGACGAGGTACCTCAAAATACGACGTTTTGGACGCCTGATTATCGGCAACAAACGCTTGACTTCAATCTTCAGTGTTTTTGCTGTTGCCGCTTTTGTACTTTTGTCTTTATTCACGCTTTTCTTCTCTTTCATCTATTAGAGTTGCTGAAGCTTTTATATTCTTATATTACAGTACTTGATGCATCATAAGTTTATTTAAAAGGGTACCTCATTTTCTGGTCAAGCTTGGACGTTGAATATCTTAATACTTCATTCAAAATTACTTCTCCACCCATCATAATGTTCGGTATTCTGAGTAGATGCTTGATTGGCTTCACTGGACGGTTCTTAAAAGAGCTAAGGTGCTTGGTTATCCGCTTTGCGCATTCACAAGTCTGTTTAACTCGTAGCATTCTGACCATTTAGCGTATTATGCTTGTTTGACCCTGTTACTGGCCGAATTAGGATTCGATGTCTTCATGAAACTTGTTTATATGGATATGAGCTTTAATGAGACGCCAGTTTCATCCAATTCGAACACCATCAGCTCAATATATTGCCAACAGACGCTGCAAAGGTATGACAATCAGGAACGGCACCACGTCACCAACTTACGGATGCATTTTGACAAAGATAGAGATCGATTTCGTTCTTGACCTCTTCATGAGAGCTGCAGATATTTCTTGGAGCCTTCCAACGATACCAAGATCGATACTTTTGAGAACCTAAAGCTCCAGAAATTGTAAGCAGAAGGTTGCAGGTTCGAATTGTCACGAACAGTATCACATCTCTTGCTTGAAGAAGGAATTTCACTCAAACAGAGATTGATTCTGATCTCGACTTCTTTAGGAAACAGGAGGGTATTTCTCTTATCTTACTAAAAAGACCAAGATCACTTCATTAGGTCGAGGTACCTCAAAATACGACATTTTGGACGCCTGATTATCGGCAGTAAACGCTTGACTTCAATCTTCACTGTTTTTGATGTTGCCTCTTTTGTACTTTTGTCTTTATTCACGCTTTTCTTCTCTTTCATCTATTAGAGTTGCTGAAGCTTTTATATTCTTATATTACAGTACTTGATGATTCAGAACTTTATTGAGAAGGGTACCTCATTTTCTGGTCAAGCTTGGACTTTGAATATCTTAATACTTCATTCAAAAATACTTCTCCACCCATCATAATGTTTTGTATTCTGAGTAGACGCTTGATTAGCTTCACTGGATTCTTCTTAAAAGAGCTAAGGCGCTTGGTTATCCGCTTGGCACATTCACAAGTCTGTTTAACTCGTAGCATTCTGACCATTTAGCGTATTATGCTTCTTTGACCCTGTTACTGGCCGAATTAGGATTCGATGACTTCATGAAACTTGTTTATATGGATATTAGCTTTAAACACCGGTTTCATCCAATTCGAACACCATCAGCTCAATATATGGCCAACAGACGCTACAAAGGTATGACAGTCAGGAACGGCATCACGTCACCAACTTACGGATGCATTTTGACAAAGATAGAGATCGATTTCGTTCTTGACCTCTTCACGAGAGCTGCAGATATTTCTTTGAGCCTTCCAACGATACCAAGATCGATACTTTTGAAACCAAAGCTCCAGAAATTGTGAGCAAACGGTTGCATGTTCTGATTGCCACGAACAGTATCACATCTCAAGCTTGAAGAAGGAATTTCACTCCGATGGAGATTGATACAGATCTCAGCTTCTACAGGAAACATGTAGGTATTTCTCTTATCTTTGTAAAAAAAGCAAGATCACTTCATTAGGACGTGTGTACCTCAAAAAACGACGTTTCGGCCGCTTGATTATCGGCAGCAGATGCTTGACTTCAATCTTCAGTGTTTTTGCTGTTGCAGCTTTTGTACTGTTGTCTTTATTCAAGCTTTCCATCTCTTTATTCTATTAGAGTTGCTGAAGCTTTTATATTCTTATATTACAGTACTTGATGCTTCAGAACTTTATTGAAAAGGGTACCTCATTTTCTGGTCAAGCTTGGACGTTGAATATCTTAATACTTCATTTAAAATTACTCCTCCACCCATCATAATGTTCTGTATTCTGAGAAGACGCTTTATTAGCTTCACTGGACGCTTCTTAAATGAGCTAAGGTGCACGGGTATCCGCTTTGCACATTCATATGTCTCTTTAATTCGTAGCATTCTGACCATTTAGTGTATTATGCTTCTTTGACCCTGTTACTCGCCGAATAAGGATTCGATGTCATCATGAAACTTGTTTATATGGATATTAGCCTTAATGAGACACCGGTTGCATCCAATTCGAACACCATCAGCTCAATATATGGCCATCAGACGCTACAAAGGTATGACAGCCAGGAAAGGCATCACATCACCAACTTACGGATGCATTTTGACAAAGATAGAGATCGATTTCGTTCTTGACCTCTTCACGAGAGCTGCCGATATTTCTTTGAGCCTTCCAACGATACCAAGATTGACATTTTTGAACACGCAAAGCTCCAGAAATTGTTAGCAGGCGGTTGCATGTTCTGATTGCCACGAATAGTATCACATCTCAAGCTTAAAGAAGGAATTTCACTCCGATGGAGATTGATACAGATCTCGGCTTCCGCAGGAAACATGTAGGTATTTCTCTTATCTTTCTAAAAAAAGCAAGATCACTTCATTAGGACGAGTGTACCTCAAAATACGACGTTTCGGACGCTTGATTATCGGCAGCAGACGCTTGACTTCAATCTTCAGTGTTTTTGCTGTTGCCGCTTTTGTACTTTGTCTTTATTCACGCTTTCCTTCTCTTTATTCTATTAGAGTTGCTGAAGCTTTTATATTCTTATATTACAGTACTTGATGCTTCAGAACTTTATTGAAAAGGGTACCTCATTTTCTGGTCAAGCTTGGACGTTGAATATCTTAATACTTCATTCAAAATTACTTCTCCACCCATCATAATGTTCGGTATTCTGAGTAGACGCTTGATTGGCTTCACTGGACGATTCTTAAAAGAGCTAAGGTGCTTGGTTATCCGCTTTGCACATTCACAAGTCTGTTTAACTCGTAGCATTCTGACCATTTAGCGTATTATGCTTCTTTGACCCTGTTACTGGCCGAATTAGGATTCGATGTCTTCATGAAACTTGTTTATATGGATATTAGCTTTAATGAGACGCCGGTTTCATCCAATTCGAACACCATCAGCTCAATATATGGCCAACAGACGCTACAAAGGTATGACAAGTCAGGAACGGCATCACATCACCAACTTACGGATGCATTTTGACAAAGATAGAGATCGATTTCGTTCTTGACCTCTTCACGAGAGCTGCAGATATTTCTTTGAGCCTTCCAACGATACCAAGATCGATACTTTTGAAACCTAAAGCTCCAGAAATTGTAAGCAGAAGGTTGCATGTTCGATTGTCACGAACAGTATCACACCTCAGCATGAAGAAGGAATTTCACTCAAACAGAGATTGATTCAGATCTCGACTTCTTCAGGAAACAGGTAGGTATTTCTCTTATCTTACTAAAAAACCAAGATCACTTCATTAGGACGAGGTACCTCAAAATACGACGTTTTGGACGCCTGATTATCGGCAGCAGACGCTTGACTTCAATCTTCAGTGTTTTTGCTGTTGCCGCTTTTGTACTTTTGTCTTTATTCACGCTTTTCTTCTCTTTCATCTATTAGAGTTGCTGAAGCTTTTATATTCTTATATTACAGTACTTGATGCTTCAGAACTTTATTGAAAAGGGTACCTCATTTTCTGGTCAAGCTTGGACGTTGAATATCTTAATACTTCATTCAAAATTACTTCTCCACCCATCATAATGTTCTGTATTCTGAGTAGACGCTTGATTAGCTTCACTGGACGATTCTTAAAAGAGCTAAGGTGCTTGGTTATCCGCTTTGCACATTCACAAGTCTGTTTAACTCGTAGCATTCTGACCATTTAGCGTATTATGCTTCTTTGACCCTGTTACTGGCCGAATTAGGATTCGATGACTTCATGAAACTTGTTTATATGGATATTAGCTTTAAACACCGGTTTCATCCAATTCGAACACCATCAGCTCAATATATGGCCAACAGACGCTACAAAGGTTTGACAGTCAGGAACGGCATCACGTCACCAACTTACGGATGCATTTTGACAAAGATAGAGATCGATTTCGTTCTTGACCTCTTCACGAGAGCTGCAGATATTTCTTTGAGCCTTCCAACGATACCAAGATCGATACTTTTGAAACCTAAAGCTCCAGAAATTGTTAGCAGAAGGTTGCATATTCGAATTGTCACGAACAGTATCACACCTCATGCTTGAAGAAGGAATTTCACTCAGATAGAGATTGATTCAGATCTCGACTTCTTCAGGAAACAGGTAGGTATTTCTCTTATCTTACTAAAAAGACCAAGATCACTTCATTAGGACGAGCGTACCTCAAAATACGACGTTTCGGACGCTTGATTATCGGCAGCAGACGCTTGACTTCAATCTTCAGTGTTTTTGCTGTTGCCGCTTTTGTACTTTTGTCTTTATTCACGCTTTTCTTCTCTTTCTTCTATTAGAGTTGCTGAAGCTTTTATATTCTTATTTTACAGTACTTGATGCTTCAGAGCTTTATTGAAAAGGGTACCTCATTTTCTGGTCAACCTTGGACGTTGAATATCTTAATACTTCATTCAAAATTACTTCTCCAGCCAACATAATGTTCTGTATTCTGAGAAGACGCTTGATTACCTTCACTGGACGCTTCTTAAATGAGCTAAGGTGCTTAGGTATCCGCTTTGCACATTCACATGTCTGTTTAACTCGTAGCATTCTGACCATTTAGCGTATTATGCTTCTTTGACCCTGTTACTGGCCGAATTAGGATTCGATGACTTCATGAAACTTGTTTATATGGATATTAGCTTTAAACACCGGTTTCATCCAATTCGAACACCATCAGCTCAATATATGGCCAACAGACGCTACAAAGGTATGACAGTCAGGAACGGCATCACGTCACCAACTTACGGATGCATTTTGACAAAGATAGAGATCGATTTCGTTCTTGACCTCTTCACGAGAGCTGCAGATATTTCTTTGAGCCTTCCAATGATACCAAGATCGAAAATTTTGAACATCCAAAGCTCCAGAAATTGTCAGCAAACGGTTGCATGTTCTGATTGCCACGAACAGTATCACATCTCAAGCTTGAAGAAGGAATTTCACTCCGATAGAGATTGATACAGATCTCGACTTCTTCAGGAAACAGTAGGTATTTCTCTTATCTTACTAAAAAGACCAAGATCACTTCATTAGGACGAGCGTACCTCAAAATACGACGTTTCGGACGCTTGATTATCGGCAGCAGACGCTTGACTTCAATCTTCAGTGTTTTTGCTGTTGCCGCTTTTGTACTTTTGTCTTTATTCACGCTTTTCTTCTCTTTCATCTATTAGAGTTGCTGAAGCTTTTATATTCTTATATTACAGTACTTGATGCTTCAGAACTTTATTGAAAAGGGTACCTCATTTTCTGGTCAAGCTTGGACGTTGAATATCTTAATACTTCATTCAAAATTACTTCTCCAGCCATCATAATGTTCTGTATTCTGAGAAGACGCTTGATTAGCTTCACTGGACGCTTCTTAAATGAGCTAAGGTGCTTGGTTATCCGCTTTGCACATTCACAAGTCTGTTTAACTCGTAGCATTCTGACCATTTAGCGTATTATGCTTCTTTGACCCTGTTACTGGCCGAATTAGGATTCGATGTCTTCATGAAACTTGTTTATATGGATATTAGCTTTAAACACCGGTTTTATCCAATTCGAACACCATCAGCTCAATATATGGCCAACAGACGCTACAAAGGTATGACAGTCAGGAACGGCATCACGTCACCAACTTACGGATGCATTTTGACAAAGATAGAGATCGATTTCGTTCTTGACCTCTTCACGAGAGCTGCAGATATTTCTTTGAGCCTTCCAACGATACCAAGATCGATACTTTTGAAAACCAAAAGCTCCAGAAATTGTTAGCAGAAGGTTGCATGTTCGCATTGTCACGAACAGTATCACATCTCAAGCTTGAAGAAGGAATTTCACTCAGATAGAGATTGATACAGATCTCGACTTCTTCAGGAAACATGTAGGTATTTCTCTTATCTTACTAAAAAAACCAAGATCACTTCATTAGGACGAGCGTACCTCAAAATACGACGTTTCGGACGCTTGATTATCGGCAGCAGACGCTTGACTTCAATCTTCAGTGTTTTTGCTGTTGCCGCTTTTGTACTTTTGTCTTTATTCACGCTTTTCTTCTCTTTCTTCTATTAGAGTTGCTGAAGCTTTTATATTCTTATATTACAGTACTTGATGCTTCAGAACTTTATTGAAAAGGGTACCTCATTTTCTGGTCAAGCTTGGACGTTGAATATCTTAATACTTCATTCAAAATTACTTCTCCACCCATCATAATGTTCGGTATTCTGAGTAGACGCTTGATTGGCTTCACTGGACGATTCTTAAAAGAGCTAAGGCGCTTGGTTATCCGCTTTGCACATTCACAAGTCTGTTTAACTCGTAGCATTCTGACCATTTAGCGTATTATGCTTCTTTGACCCTGTTACTGGCCGAATTAGGATTCGATGACTTCATGAAACTTGTTTATATGGATATTAGCTTTAATGAGACACCGGTTTCATCTAATTCGAACACCATCAGCTCAATATATGGCCAACAGACGCTACAAAGGTTGACAGTCAGGAACGGCATCACGTCACCACTTACGGATGCATTTTGACAAAGATAGAGATCGATTTCGTTCTTGACCTGTTCACGAGAGCTGCAGATATTTCTTTGAGCCTTCCAACGATACCAAGATCGATACTTTTGAACACCCGAAGCTCCAGAAATTGTCAGCAGACGGTTGCATGTTTGATTGCCACGAACAGTATCACATCCCAAGCTTGAAGAAGGAATTTCACTCCGATAGAGATTGATACAGATCTCAGCTTTTCAGAAAACATGTATGTATTTCTCTTATGTTTCTAACAAAACAAAGATCACTATATTAGGATGAGCGTACCTCAAAATACGACGTTCCGGACGCTTGATTATCGGCAGCAGACGCTTGACTTCAGTCTTCAGTGTTTTTGCTGTTGCCACTTTTGTACTTTTTGTCTTTATTCCCGCTTTTCTTCTCTTTCTTCTATTAAAGTTGCTGAAGATTGTATATTGTTATATTACAGTACTTGAGGCTTCAGAACTTTATTGAAAAGGGTACCTCATTTTCTAGTCAAGCTTGGACTTTGAATATCTTAATACTTCATTCAAAAATACTTCTCCACCCATCATAATGTTTTGTATTCTGAGTAGACACTTGATTAGATTCACTGGATTCTTCTTAAAAGAGCTAAGGCGCTTGGTTATCCACTTGGCACATTCACAAGGCTATTTAACTCGTAACATTCTGACCATTTAGCGTATTATGCTTCTTTGACCCTGTTACAGGCCGAATTAGGATTCGATGACTTCATGAATCTTGTTTATATGGAGATTAGCTTTAAACACCGGTTTCATCCAATTCGAACACCATCAGCTCAATATATGGCCATCAGACGCTACAAAGGTATGACAGTCAGGAAAGGCATCACGTCACCAACTTACGGATGCATTTTGACAAAGATAGAGATCGATTTCGTTCTTGACCTCTTCACGAGAGCTGCCGATATTTCTTTGAGCCTTCTAATGATACCAAGATTGATATTTTTGAACACGCAAAGCTCCAGAAATTGTTAGCAGGCGGTTGCATGTTCTGATTGCCACGAACAGTATCACATCTCAAGCTTGAAGAAGGAATTTCACTCCGATACAGATTGATACAGACTCGACTTCTTCAGGAAACAGGTAGGTATTTCTCTTATCTTACTAAAAAGACCAAGATCACTTCATTAGGACGAGCCTACCTCAAAATACGACGTTTCGGACGCTTGATTATCGGCAGCAGACGCTTGACTTCAATCTTCAGTGTTTTTGCTGTTGCCGCATTTGTACTTTTGTCTTTATTCACGCTTTTCTTCTCTTTCTTCTATTAGAGTTGCTGAAGCTTTTATATTTTTATATTACAGTACTTGATGCTTCAGAGCTTTATTGAAAAGGGTACCTCATTTTCTGGTCAAGCTTGGACGTTGAATATCTTAATACTTCATTCAAAATTACTTCTCCACCCATCATAATGTTCTGTATTCTGAGAAGACGCTTGATTAGCTTCACTGGACGCTTCTTAAATGAGCTAAGGTGCATGGGTATTCGCTTTGCAATTTCATATGTCTCTTTAACTCGTAGCATTCTGACCATTTAGTGTATTATGCTTCTTTGACCCTGTTACTCGCCGAATAAGGATTCGATGTCATCATGAAACTTGTTTTTATGGATATTAGCCTTAATGAGACACCGGTTTCATCCAATTCGAACACCATCAGCTCAATATATGGCCATCAGACGCTACAAAGGTATGACAGTCAGGAAAGGCATCACGTCACCAACTTACGGATGCATTTTGACAAAGATAGAGATCGATTTCGTTCTTGACCTCTTCACGAGAGCTGCCGATATTTCTTTGAGCCTTCCAACGATACCAAGATTGATATTTTTGAACACGCAAAGCTCCAGAAATTGTTAGCAGGCGGTTGCATGTTCTGATTGCCACGAATAATATCACATCTCAAGCTTGAAGAAGGAATTTCACTCCGATGGAGATTGATACAGATCTCGGCTTCTACAGGAAAGATGTAGGTATTTCTCTTATCTTTCTAAAAAAAGCAAGATCACTTCATTAGGACGTGTGTACCTCAAAAAACGACGTTTCGGACGCTTGATTATCGGCAGCAGATGCTTGACTTCAATCTTCAGTGTTTTTGCTGTTGCAGCTTTTGTACTGTTGTCTTTATTCAAGCTTTCCATCTCTTTATTCTATTAGAGTTGCTGAAGCTTTTATATTCTTATATTACAGTACTTGATGCTTCAGAACTTTATTGAAAAGGGTACCTCATTTTCTGGTCAAGCTTGGACGTTGAATATCTTAATACTTCATTCAAAATTACTTCTCCACCCATCATAATGTTCTGTATTCTGAGAAGACGCTTGATTAGCTTCACTGGACGCTTCTTAAATGAGCTAAGGTGCATGGGTATTCGCTTTGCACTTTCATATGTCTCTTTAACTCGTAGCATTCTGACCATTTAGTGTATTATGCTTCTTTGACCCTGTTACTCGCCGAATAAGGATTCGATGTCATCATGAAACTTGTTTTTATGGATATTAGCCTTCATGAGACACCGGTTTCATCCAATTCGAACACCATCAGCTCAATATATGGCCATCAGACGCTACAAAGGTATGACAGTCAGGAAAGGCATCACGTCACCAACTTACGGATGCATTTTGACAAAGATAGAGATCGATTTCGTTCTTGACCTCTTCACGAGAGCTGCCGATATTTCTTTGAGCCTTCTAATGATACCAAGATTGATATTTTTGAACACGCAAAGCTCCAGAAATTGTTAGCAGGCGGTTGCATGTTCTGATTGCCACGAATAGTATCACATCTCAAGCTTGAAGAAGGAATTTCACTCCGATGGAGATTGATACAGATCTCGGCTTCTACAGGAAAGATGTAGGTATTTCTCTTATCTTTCTAAAAAAAGCAAGATCACTTCATTAGGACGTGTGTACCTCAAAAAACGACGTTTCGGACGCTTGATTATCGGTAGCAGATGCTTGACTTCAATCTTCTGTGTTTTTGCTGTTGCAGCTTTTGTACTGTTGTCTTTATTCACGCTTTCCTTCTCTTTATTCTATTAGAGTTGCTGAAGCTTTTATATTCTTATATTACAGTACTTGATGCTTCAGAACTTTATTGAAAAGGGTACCTCATTTTCTGGTCAAGCTTGGACGTTGAATATCTTAATACTTCATTCAAAATTACTTCTCCACCCATCATAATGTTCTGTATTCTGAGAAGACGCTTGATTAGCTTCACTGGACGCTTCTTAAATGAGCTAAGGTGCATGGGTATTCTCTTTGCAATTTCATATGTCTCTTTAACTCGTAGCATTCTGACCATTTAGTGTATTATGCTTCTTTGACCCTGTTACTCGCCGAATAAGGATTCGATGTCATCATGAAACTTGTTTTTATGGATATTAGCCTTCATGAGACACCGGTTTCATCCAATTCGAACACCATCAGCTCAATATATGGCCATCAGACGCTACAAAGGTATGACAGTCAGGAAAGGCATCACGTCACCAACTTACGGATGCATTTTGACAAAGATAGAGATCGAATTCGTTCTTCACCACTTCACGAGAGCTGCAGATATTTCTTTGAGCCTTCCAACGATACCAAGATCGATACTTTTGAAAACCTAAAGCTCCCGAAATTGTTAGCAGAAGGTTTCATATTCGCATTGTCGCGAACAGTATCACACCTCATGCTTGATGAAGGAATTTCACTCAGATAGAGATTGATTCAGATCTCGACTTCTTCAGGAAACAGATAGCTATTTCTCTTATCTTACTAAAAAGACCAAGACCACTTCATTAGGACGAGCGTACCTCAAAATACGACGTTTCGGACATTTGATTATCGGCAGCAGACGCTTGACTTCAATCATCAGTGTTTTTGCTGTTGTCGCTTTTATACTTTTGTCTTTATTCACGTTTTTCTTCTCTTTCTTCTATTAGAGTTGCTGAAGCTTTTATATTCTAATATTACAGTACTTGATGCTTCAGAACATTATTTAAAAGGGTAACTCATTTTCTGGTCAATCTTGGACGTTGAATATCTTAATACTTCATTCAAAATTACTTCTCCAGCCATCGTAATGTTCGGTATTCTAAGTAGACGCTTGATTGCCTTCACTGGACGATTCTTAAAAGAGCTAAGGCACTTGGTTATCCTCTTTGCTCATTCACAAGTCTGTTTAACTCATAGCATTCTAGCCATTTAGCGTGTTATGTTTCTTTGACCCTGTTACTGGCCGAATTAGGATTCGATGACTTCATGAAAATTTGTTTATATGGATATTAGCTTTAACGAGACACCGTTTTCATCTAATTCGAACACCATCAGCTCATTATATTGCCAACAGATGCTACAAAGGTATGACAGTCAGGAACGGCATCACAATCACGAACGGCATCACATCACGGTCAAGATGCATTTTGACAAAGATAGAGATCGATTTCGTTCTTGACCTGTTAACGAGAGCTGCAGATATTTCTTTGAGTCTTCCAACGATACCAAGATCAATACTTTTGAACACCCGAAGCTCCAGAAAATTGTCAGCAGACGGTTGCATGTTTGATTGCCACGAACAGTATCACATCCCATGCTTGAAGAAGGAATTTCACTCAGATAGAGATTGATACAGATCTCAGCTTTTCAGGAAACATGTAGGTATTTCTCTTATCTTTCTAAAAAACCAAGATCACTTATTAGGACGAGCGTACCTCAAAATACGACGTTTTGGACGCTTGATTATCGGCAGCAGACGCTTGACTTCAATCTTCAGTGTTTTTGCTGTTGCCACTTTGTACTTTTGTCTTTATTCACGCTTTTCTTCTTCTCTATTAGAGTTGCTGAAGCTTTTATATTCTTATATTACAGTACTTGATGCTTCAAACTTTATTGAAAAGGGTACCTCATTTTCTAGTCAAGCTTGGACTTTGAATATCTTAATACTTCATTCAAAAATACTTCTCCACCCATCATAATGTTTGTATTTTGAGTAGACACTTGATTAGCTTCACTGGATTCTTCTTAAAGAGCTAAGGCGCTTGTTTATCCGCTTGGCACATTCACAAGTCTATTTAACTCGTAACATTCTGACCATTTAGCGTATTATGCTTCTTTGACCCTGTTACTGGCCGAATTAGGATTCGATGTCTTCATGAAACTTGTTTATATGGATATTAGCTTTAAACACCGTTTTCATCCAATTCGAACACCATCAGCTCAATAATGGCCAACAGACGCTACAAAGGTTTGACAGTCAGGAACGACATCACGTCACCAACTTACGGATGCATTTTGACAAAGATAGAGATCGATTTCGTTCTTGACCTCTTCACGAGAGCTGCAGATATTTCTTTGAGCCTTCCACGATACCAAGATCGATACTTTTGAACACCAAAGCTCCAGAAATTGTCAGCAAACGGTTGCATGTTCTATTGCCACGAACAGTATCACATCTCAAGCTTGAAGAAGGAATTTCACTCCGATAGAGATTGATACAGATCTCGACTTTCTTCAGGAAACAGGTAGGTATTTCTCTATCTTACTAAAAAGACCAAGATCACTTCATTAGGACGAACCTACCTCAAAATACGACGTTTCGGACGCTTGATTATCGGCAGCAGACGCTTGACTTCAATCTTCAGTGTTTTTGCTGTTGCCGACTTTTGTACTTTTGTCTTTATTCACGCTTTTCTTCTCTTTCTTCTATTAGAGTTGCTGAAGCTTTTATATTTTTATATTACAGTACTTGATGCTTCAGAGCTTTATTGAAAAGGGTACCTCATTTTCTGGTCAAGCTTGGACTTGAATATCTTAATACTTCATTCAAAATTACTTCTCCACCCATCATAATGTTCTGTATTCTGAGAAGACGCTTGATTAGCTTCACTGGACGCT
>CM077350.1:20500443-20685443 GCA_039655645.1 Ammopiptanthus mongolicus | reverse complement strand
AGCTCAATATATAGCCAACAGACGCTACAAAGTTATGACAGTCAGGAACGGCATCACGTCACCAACTTACGGAAGCATTTTGACAAAGATAGAGATCGATTTCGTTCTTGACCTCTTCGCGAGTGCTACAGATATTTCTTCGAGCCCTCCAACAATACCAAGATCGATACTTTTGAACTAGCACAGCTCCAGAAATTGTCAGCAGACGGTTTCATATTCTGATTGCCATGAACAGTATCACATGTCAAGCTTGAAGAAGGAATTTCACTCCGATAGAGATTGATACAGTTCTCGGCTTCTTCAGGAAACATATACCTATTTCTCTTATCTTTCTAATAAAACCAAGATCACTACATTAGGACGAGCTTGCCTCAAAATACGGCGTTTCGAACGTTTGATTATCAACAGCAAATGTTTAACTTCAATCTTCATTGTTTTTGCTGTTGCCGCTTTTGTACTTTTGTCTTTATTCACGCTTGTCTTCTATTTATTCTATTAGAGTTGCTAAAGCTTGTATATTCTTATTTATAGTAGTTGATGCTTCAGGACTTTATTGAAAAGGGTACCTCATTTTCTGGTCAAGTTTGGACGTTGAATATCTTAATACTTCATTCCAAATTACTTCTCCAGCCATCATAATGTTCGATGTTCTGACTAGACGCTTGATTGGCTTCACTGGACGGTTCTTAAAAGAGCTAAGGCGCTTGGTTATCCGCTTTGCACATTCACAAGTCTGTTTAACTCGTAGCATTCTGACCATTTAGCGTATTATGCTTCTTTGACGCTGTTACTGGCCGAATTAGGATTCGATATCTTCATGAAACTTGTTTATATGGATATTAGCATTAATGAGAAACCAGTTTCATCCTATTCGAACACCATCAGCTCAATATATGGCCAACAGACGCTACAAAGGTATGACTGTCAGGAACGACATCACGTCACCAACTTATGGATGCATTTTGACAAAGATAGAGTTCGATTTCGTTCTTGACCTCTTCACGAGAGCTCCAGATATTTCTTTGAGCCTTCCAACGATACCTAGATCGACACTTTTGAACTCGCATTGCTCCAGAAATTGTCAGTAGACGGTTGCATGTTCTGATTGCCTCGAACTGTATCACATCTCAAGCTTGAAGAAGGAATTTCACTCCGATAGAGATTGATACAGATCTCGGCTTCTTCAGGAAACATATAGGTATTTCTATTATCTTTCTAACAAAACCAAGATCACTTCATTAGGACGAGCGTGCCTCAAAATACGCACTAGTTCAATTAACTTGTTTTAAATCAGTTAAAAATATCATTCTAAATCGGTTATGGAACCGATGCAGAAACAGATGATGTAGAAAACTTTTTAACATCGGTTTTTAACCGATGTTGAAAGTTAAATTTCCACATCGGTTATAAACCAAACCGATTTTGAAAGTGCTCATTCGACAGATTAATAATTTTTGAAAAAGAACTTTTAATATCGGTTATAATTTAGAACCGATGTTGAAATTTATAATTCAACATCGGTTTTGTCTTGTAACCGATTTTGAAAGTTTTCCTTTTCACATCGGTTATAACTCAGAACCGATTGATATTGATAGTTCAACATCGGTTCTCTATTGTAAACGATGTTGATAATCCAATTTTTTTTTAAATACTCTGTTTTTAAAACCAGTGGCAATCCTTAACCCTGTTTCATATATGTACAACCAGAACAATCCCAGCCAAAATAGAATCCCAACAATAACATAATCTAAATCACTATACTAAGTACGCCAAACTACTTTATTGATTCTGCAAAAGTCAGCTTCTTTTGATTCAACAAACTCAACTAATTATATAATGTGATAAATTCAAACTAATTAATTAAATACATAACAAAGAAACAACAAAAATATATAACAAATTAAACTAATTGAAGAAATAAAATGTCATCCATAAATTAATGTTCAGTAGTCATCTCAAGAAAGAAGTTTGCCCAACGCTCCTTGATGTCCTTAATGTCCTCTTCAGAGAATGCTTCCGGATTGTCGAAAATCTGCACATATAACTAAATCAACTATAACTATACATAATTAATCTATAACTATTTACAAATGTTATTAGTTAATTACCTCCTTCCATCGATCTGTAATACTCGCGGAGACAATGTTGAACATCCACTTCATGACATAATATCCGCACTCCCAGCCGCCACGTTGCCTATGACACTACAAATGAATACACAATTTGAATATATAATGAGTAAAAACATAATAGTAACTATTTTACACTGCAATTGAATCTCGGGTACTAATAAACTACTTACATTAGGGTAAATCCACCTAATAGGCTTAGGCCTACCACCATCCAAAAGACGACTTGCGTTCATAGATCTATCATAATTAAGAAAATATGAATTTAAAGTATGTTATAGATTTCAGAGTAATTAATAAAGCAAATGTAGTACAAATTAAATTAATTAAAAGCTTACGTTTCAACAATAAGCTTGATTTCTTTCGTCGGCTTCCTTCCCAACGAACAAAAGAAGACCACAACACTCATACCACGACAGATGATCAATAATTGCCAATATTTACTGCATTTGGAAACAGTTAGAGACAAGTCACAGATAATTATAAATCACTAGTAAAACTTGTACTTACAGATGGATGTAACGTGCTAGGTAGAACTGTTTTTTGCCTTCATCAAGCACATGTCTCATGTATGCAGTAATCTCATCTGACATAAGTGTCTCACCCTGAATTAGTTGAGGGTCAAGGAATCCATAAAGATGGAGGTTACCCCTATCAATACACAGGCGATGCAGATACCTAAGATATTGAAATAAATATTAATTATAATAGTTAAAAACTTAATTAGTTAACTTACAAATTAATTAGTTGAAATAAAATATACTTAAGTGCACCATAATGAGACAACTGTCATGCAAAGCATTTCACTATCAATGCATATCTCCATAATGGCCCTCTGGGGGATATAGAAAGTGTCGGGCTTGCCACCGTGTTCCAAATTTATAAAAGCGGACTCCCTCCCAAGTTTCACAGCCGCTAATGCCAGACGTTCCAGAGCATCAAGTTCAACATCCTTGTCAATACCCTAAACAGCAAATATAGAACATTAGTAAACACGGTTAGGTTATTGCAATTGTAAATAAAAAAAAATTAACTTATTGAATGATTATATGAATACCTTCGATGAACCAGACGCGTCAAGTTTTCTCGGATCCGACCTAGGCCTTTTGGTTCGATGATCTTTTCCATCATCCTAAACAAGAGAGGTAAAGCATTAGTAAATACAACTAAACACAATTAAGTTATTTCAATTGTAAATATAGAAAAACATAAGTAATTGAACAATTACATGACTACCTTGGCTGAAACAAAAAACCTCACAAGTCTTCTCGGCCAAGGGATGAAATTACCGGGGGCCTGGCCAACTGTAATAACCTCCTCGGTGGGCACAGGGACTAGAGCATCAACATCTCGAACATCTTCAACCACCACCCTCACATGATCATCCTCTAATGTCTGGTGGTGTAAGGTATTTCCCAAGTTGTGTACCCTCCCAATGCCACTAACCGGCGATCATGATGATCATCAACATACAACTCACATTGATCGTTTTCCTTATCAGGTTGATGTGAATGATCACATGAACCCTTAGTGCTCACAGGTACAGACGGTTGGGCACTTGTGTTTTGTTGGGAAAAACCCATAGATGCCAACTCTGAGAGAAGATCTCGTTTTATTTCTTCTCGAAGCTGCGCCTTGATGGACTCAATATCATCCCTCTTCCGATGATGTGAAGATGGTCCGTGGTATTGGCTAATGCCAACACCCCATCCAACACCAAGGACACGGCCTGGGTGGTCCTCTTTCCTAATCGCAACAGCCAAGACATCTTTGCGTCCAGTAGACATAAAGGTTCCTTGTGTGCTTTGTTCGTCCGAGGAATCCTACAACATACAATTGTCACATTAATTTGTGTAAGATGATGGATAAGCATGTTACAATTACAATTAGAATTGAATATATACTTACAATCTTTTCAGCAACAAGACGTGCCTCCTCAGATGTATATTGTCCTGATGGTCCTTGTCGGGCTCTCTTCCATGTATGGTGGCGTGCGGGTGGAGGTGGATCAACAACTTCTGGAGGTGGATCAGCCGTAGGATCAGCTTGGGATGCTTCTTCCAAAAGTTGTTTCTTCTTCTCTTCAATCATCTTCCTCCTCAGCTTTTTATCTCCTCCACGAGACAAACGATAGGGGTATAGATTCTTACTCTAGATCTCCTGCGCCTTTTTCCTTTTCTCCTATTATAAATAACATCAACTGAATTCAGTATATTAATAAAATCAATTTGGTTGGTCAAGTTAAACAATATAACTCAAGTTAACCTGAAAGGCGGGGTCCAATCGGATCTGAACAAATCTATCCCATGTCTCTTGATCAAGGAACGGGTACATCTCAAGTGGAGATTTGTCTGCACACCCATGTATGTATTTCCCGCGTAGTTGTGTTTTAAATGCTCTCCAACGCTCACCCGCATACGAAATCCATTTTTTCTTCATACGCTTGGTATCCGGCACTTCAAAGGTGAGCTATATTACACAACAAAATGGAGGAATTAGTGTATATGAAAATAATATGGTGAAATAAAATAGATACAACCAAAGAGGGTAAAAGTAAAATACAATGATACTATCCCATATCTGATCCTTCACGTTCGTCGGTACATGGTCCCAATCCTCAATAAGTATACTAGCCTTGCTTTTGGCAAGGACTGCCACAAAACTCTTAAACTGATCTTCCATTGGCCCTATAGGTAAGCAATCTCCATCAAACTCAACCCTCATCCTTTGATTACCACTACGATTGACGACCAATTTTTTTAATCGTGTGGCGCGTCTACCTTTTTTTACTTGTCAATGGGGTATCCGACCCGCTGAGTGTAGGAGGGATGTCCGAGGGATCTGCCATGTATGCCTATTTATACAAAAAATAATAAACTATGTCAGTAAAGATGGATAAATAACAAATATCACTTTAAAAATAACTTACACTATAACTTAACATATAAATATCAAATTAAATAACAAAAAAAACTTAACTTATAATTATCAAGATAAACATAACTTAACTAATAAATATAACTTTAAACATAACTTACACCATGGTCAAGTAGTAATGTTCTCCCATATCCCTTCATGATGATCATCACGAATGGCATATACATCGTCCGCTTCATTTTCCTCATTGAACGTAGGCATCCGTGTTGAGAAAGAAGGAGTATCGGAAATATCAAGAGTTGAATCTTGATTTTCCTCACTACCATTATGCATGTTTTTTCCTTGGAGAACCACTGACCACCTTTTGTTAGAAGGATCGTGGATATTAAAACACTTGTCTTGCTTGGAAAGCCATGATAAAAGCCTCTTCTGTATGACCTACCTTGCCAAGGTCTACCAATGTAAATCCTAACTCATCGGTTTGTACACCACTGTTACTGTCAACCCACTTACATTTAAAAATAGGTCCTCTAAATTTAGTGTAATCGACCTCCCAAATCTCTTCAATGACTCCAAAGTAAGATATGGATGCCATAACGGGGTTTGTATCTTTTGAACTAGAGAACTGCATGGACTCGGCTACAACCATAACCCCACTGTTTTGAACGGTACTCTTGTCATCTTGGGACTTTGTATAGAAGGAAAACTTATTGATATCGTATACACTCCAACATATGACATCAAAGTTAGGCTCGTGTGCTAACCATTTTAATGTATCAGAAGCAGATTATCCTCCGCAATTTGATCTTTAAACCAGTTTAAGAAAGTCTTATTATGCTTGTTCAGCAACCATTTTTCGTTCATTCGAGGGTAATTTTGCTTGACAATGGTTTTGT
Organism: Ammopiptanthus mongolicus; assembly: GCA_039655645.1. Classification (NCBI taxonomy): domain Eukaryota; kingdom Viridiplantae; phylum Streptophyta; class Magnoliopsida; order Fabales; family Fabaceae; genus Ammopiptanthus; species Ammopiptanthus mongolicus. The sequence continues at coordinate 20,679,541 of CM077350.1, read as the reverse complement.
GATCACATAAGTAAGGATTAACCTCATCAGTGGTATTCAATATATACAAATGTGCTTGAAGCACTTTCTCTCGACCCATGCTCTTAACAGTAATACCTCGTGTACCCTTACCATCACATCTTCCCTCATGACGAGACTTAGGAAGCCCTACAGGTTCCGCTTCTCACATGTAGTCTGTACAAAACTCAATAGCTTCTTCTGCAACATACCTTTCAACAATAGATACTTCAGGACGGTGTGGAGTCTTCACATACCCTTTTAGGATCTTCATGTATCGCTCAACTGGGTACATCCACCTTAAATGAACGAGGCCACACAATCTAATCTCCCTCACTAGATGAACAATTAAATGAACCGTGATGTCAAAAAATATACGAGGAAAATACATCTCCAATTGACACAAATAATAGCAACCTCAGTTTCCAACTCATCCAACTTTTGAAGGTCAATGACTTTGCTACATATAGCATTGAAGAATAAGCAAAACCTTGTTATGGCATGTCTCACTTTTTTAGGCAAGATGTCACGAATAGCCACTGGTAGTAGTTGTTGCATCAAGACATGGTAATCATGAGACTTTAAACCAACTAATTTGAGATCTTTCATTGAGACAAGCCTCTTAAAATTTGAAGAGTAACCATGTGGCACTTTGACGCCCTGCAGACACTCACAAAAACTTTTTTTCTCTTTTTTCGATAAAGTGTGACCTGCTGGGGGCAAATAAGTCCGCTTAACCCCTACTGATTGTGGAGCTAACTGCTGTCGTATGCCCATCAGAACTTGATCTAAACGAGCATTCACACCATCCTTTGTCTTGTCTTGAATGTTAAGAAGCGTCCCGACTACACTATCACACACATTTTTCTCCACATGCATCACATCAATACAATGTCTTACATCAAGTTTGCACTAGTATGGAAGATCAAAGAAGATCGACCTCTTCTTCCATATGTTTTTCTCAGTAGCCTTCTTATGGGTCTTTCCAAAGATAATATCCATGTCCTTAACCCGTTGATAAACTTGATCTCCGGTTAAGGCCATCGGAGCAATTTCATTCTCCTGGCATCCATTAAAAGCTTTTCTCAATCTACGATACGGGTGATCAGGTGTGAGAAATTTTCGATGCCCAAGGTAAACTGTCTTCCTTCCATGTTGTAGTTGATGGTAGCATGTGCCTTCTTCACATACAGGGCATGCTCTATGCCCCTTAACACTATATCCGGACAAGTTCCCGTATGCTGGAAAGTCATTGATGGTGCAAAATAACATGGCACGCATCTTGAAAGTCTCATTGCAATACTCGTCAAACACATCAACGCCTTCCACCCCCAGCTTTCTCAAGTCTTCAATCAAGGGACTTAGATAAACATCTAAGTCATTTCCTGGCTGTTTTGGTTCCAAAATCATCATAGATAACATAATGTATTTTCGCTTCATGCACAACCAAGGAGGTAGGTTATAAATTACCAGGAGAACAGGCCATGAACTATGAATACTACTTAAGGTGCCATACGGATTCATTCCATCGATAGCAAGTCCAAGCCGAAGGTTTCTTTTCTCATCGGCGAAATCCTGAAATAAACTATCAATTCTCTTCCATTGCAAAGAATCAGCCGGATGGCAAAGCTATCCATCACATTTTCTCTCATCTCCATGCCACCTAATGTTTTTTACGTCATTTACATTAGCGAACAATCGCTTGAACCTTGGAATTATTGGAAGATACCATAACACCTTCGCAAGAGGACCCTTTGTGATAACATCACAATTTGAATCACCATCGTTCACTTTGTAGCGTGATACACCACACCTTGGACACTCATGCATCTTATCAAAGTCATTCCTGTACAATATGCAATCATTAGGACATGCATGTATTTTCTTATACTCCATACCCATCGGACACAATATCTTCTTCGCCTCATAGTTACGATTCGGCAATGTGTTACCTTCTGGAAGCATGTCTTTCAACAGCTCAAGCAATTCGGTGAAGCTTTTATCACTCCACCCATTTATTGCCTTCACAACTACCAATCTTAACACCGCTAACAACCGTGTGAAATTAGAGCACCCAGGATACAAAGGCTTATCTGCATCACTGTACAAAGTATCATACACATTTGCTCGTTGAAATGACTCTTGTCCAATATCGCGGATCATGTCCTCCAGTCGATCGTCCATATCTACGTCCTCAACCTCCTCTCTTTGGGACACACTTGGTTTGTCTAACAATTCACCATGCCATATCCATCTTGTATAACCCTTGCATATCCCTTCACAAATAAGATGCTCTCGTATTTTCTCAGCTTTCAGTCATCTCTCATTCAAACAATTAACACAAGGACAATAAAACCTTCCATCACTATCGGGAACATTTCTTTTAGCAAATTCTAAAAACTCTTCCACTCCATTCTCATACTCATGACTTGTGCGTCTAGCATCGATCCAATTAGAATCCATAACTACAACAAAAACTTCATTTAGTCCAAGATCTTCAACTCCTTTTTATCACAGGGTATGGCCCTATCCCATTCGAGAAGAAACTTCTTCAACACTCAGTTAACAGTTAGTCCCTAACTTTCATGCCCATACTTAACGAAATTTCGGCAGCATTTCCCATCGGTCTCCGACGTACACGACTTGAACGCGGTGACATCCACCACGACAAAGTGTGCACCCGGAGAACAAAAGGAAATGCATCAGACCGAAATTTCTTCAAGTATAACATATGAGAATTAAGGAATAAGTATTAATCAAATGAAGAATAAGTTTTTCCCCAAACTGTCCAACTTGGACAATCCAAGATTCAATACAATGAGTAGTACCTTAATAAAGTACACATATGCTCATTAATATTGAATCTCAAACGGGAAACTAAGGTTTTGCTAATTTATTAACACTAAAAGATAATCCAACAGTCCAATCCCTAAGTTAAAGCAGCAAACAAAACATTTGAATAAAATATCTTACTTGTGCTCAGAGTGAGGAGATAGAGAGTGATGAGTGAGAGGGAGCTCGAGATGGGTTGAGGCTTGCCTTCACCCTAAATCATAAACACAAAGCAAAAAGAGGGTTTGAGAGAACTGTGTGAGGTTTTTTTAACCTAACATTTAAAAACCATTCATGTTAAACTAATATCCTTAACTAATATGCCAAACTAATATGCACCAAAGAAGAAAATGGATTAAGAAGGCTGTTTATAGCTCCCAGTTGAACCTCGAGATTATAGATATAATATTAAGTAAACCACAGACAGGAAATAAAAGTTAACACAATCAGCCCGAACATGGACTTGGACAACATACCCCTGCAGCTCTGGGAAGGTGTAGTAAACATAGATCAGAGAGAAGAGAAATTAGAGGATTATAATGTAAGGGAAACTAAACTGGTTATGGATCAAGCATTAGATTTCGGGAGAACTACAATAAAGACTAAGCTGTAGTATTTTTTAACAAAAAAAAGATTCATGCTGTTTAAAAAAATCTTGTCATGCTATATTTTACAAGCTTTCCTGATTTCAGACTTAGCTCAAACAAAGTCGTGTACCAAAAAGAATAGCTTGAAAAAGATTATCTACTACCAAATGAAATTCTAACAGAGTTAACATACTTTTGACACTACAACAATCTGATATGATAAGCAATTCCTAGGCTATATAACAGATCATCACCATACTATCAATACAAATAATATCAATTCCCAGAGGCTATTGTTCAATGTTAGAATTATATATAATCAAATTGTCTCCATGTGCTTGAAACAATTCTCTTGCAGGTGGGAGGGTATCATATGTGTGCAAAAAAGGGTTTAGCAGAGACAAAAGTTGGGTTTTAGTAGAGACAAAATAATGGGATTTACAGTGTCTCCCTCCATCCCTAAAAAATTGGGTATTACAGTTATTTTTTAGCAAAAAGTAGAGACAGAAAAGGGAAAATAAGGTTCAGCATTGCATTGGAAACCAAGTTAGCATCTTCAAACCAAGTCACAGGTGACATAAAGCATAAAGCAAAAATGAGAGTTTAGGGTACCATACCGTATGGGTCCGTTCAAAATGAGAGTTGGATACACGACGGCAGAACGAGAGCAAGGTAGAGAGGAAGGGAGGGAGAGAGCAATGCGTTTTCTGTTCGGAGCGTTGCGTTATAGAAGAGAAGGGCAGCAACGATGAAAGAGAAGAAGCAGCAACAAGGGAGAGGGCAAACAGTGAGGAGGGAAATATGAAAGCACGGTGGCAAAAGAAAAGGGTTTAATAAAGATTTGAAATCGGTTGGTTAATGGAACCGATTTTGAAAGTTTAAAAATGAGATCGGTTGTCAAATAACCGATTTTGAAAGTTTAATAATGAGATCGGTTATGTAATAACCGATGTAAATACTTGGCGGGAATAAATAAATAGTTTTTTATTTAAATTTTTGTCATCGGTTGAACTCTGTAACCGATCTAAAATGTTTTATATATCGGGTTCTTGGTAAACCGATGTAAATAATCTTTCACTTATTTTCAAAATTGCCATCGCCTGTTTTTTTAAATCGGTTTTTTTTCAACCGATCTAGAAACCTGTTGTAGAATCCATATTTTGCACTAGTGACGGCGTTTCGGACGTTTGATTATCAGAAGCTGACGTTTGACTTCAATCTTCATTGTTTTTATTGTTGCCGCTTTTGTACTTTTGTCTTTATTCACACATTTCTTCTCTTTCTCCTATTAGAGTTGCTGAAGCTTGTATATTCTTATATTACATTACTTGATGCTTTAGAACTTTATTGAAAAGGGTACCTCATTTTCTTGTCAAGTTTGGACGTTGAATATTTTAATACTTCATTCAAAATTACTTCTCCAGCCATTATAATGTTCGGTATTCTGAGTAGACACTTGATTGGATTCACTGGACGCTTCTTAAAAGAGCTAAGGTGCTTGGTTATCCGCTTTGCACATTCACAAGTCTGTTTAACTCGTAGCATTCTGACCATTTAGCGTATTATGCTTCTTTGACCCTGTTACTGGCCGAATTAGGATTCGATGTCTTCATGAAACTTGTTTATATGGATATTAGCTTTAATAATACACTGGTTTCATCCTATTCGAACACCATCAGCTCAATATATGGCCATCAGACGCTACAAAGGTATGACAGTCAGGAACGGCATCACGTCACCAACTTACGGATGCATTTTGACAAAGATAGAGATCGATTTCGTTCTTGACCTCTTCACGAGAGCTGCAGAAATTTCTTTGAGCCATACAACGATGCCAAGATCGATACTTTTGAAAACGCAAAGTTCCAGAAATTGTTAGCAGACGGTTGCATGTTCTGATTGCCACAAACAGTATCACATCTCAAGCTTGAAGAAGGAATTTCACTCCGATAGAGATTGATACAGATCTCGGCTACTTCAGGAAACATATAGGTATTTCTCTTATCTTTCTAACAAAACCAAGATCACTTCATTATGACAAGCATACCTGAAAATATGACGTTTCGGACGCTCGATTATCGGCGGCAGACGCTTGACTTCAATCTTCAGGGTTTTTGCTGTTGCAGCTTTTGTACTTTTGTCTTTATTCACGCTTTTCTTCTCTTTCTTGTATTAGAGTTGCTCAAGCTTGTATATTCTTATATTACAAAACTTGATGCTTCAGAAATTTATTTAAAAGGGTACCTCATTTTCTGGTCAACCATGGACGTTGAATATCTTAATACTTCATTCAAAATTACTTCTCCAGCCATCATAATGTTCGGTATTCTGAGTAGACGCTTGATTGGCTTCACTGGACGCTTCTTAAAAGATCTAAGGTGCTTGGTTATACACTTTGCACATTCACAAGTATTTTTAACTCGTAGCATTCTGACCATTGAGTGTATTATGCTTCTTTGACTCTGTTACTGGCCGAATTAGGATTCGATGTCTTCATGAAACTTGTTTATATAGATATTAGGTTCAATGAGACACCGGTTTAATCATATTCGAACACCATCAGCTCAATATATGGCCAACAGACGCTACAAAGGTATGACAGTCAAGAACGGCATCACGTCACCAACTTATAGATGCATTTTGACAAAGATAGAGATCGATTTCGTTCTTGACCTCTTCATGAGAGCTGCAGATATTTCTTTGAGCCTCCCAACGATAACAAGATTGATACTTTTGCACTCGCATAGCTCCAGAAATTGTCAGCAGACGGTTGCATGTTCTGATTGCCACGAACTGTATCACATCTCATGCTTGAAGAAGGAATTTCACTCCGATAGAGATTGATACAGATCTCAGATTCTTCAGGAAACATATAGGTATTTCTCTTATCTTTCTAGCAAAACCAAGATCACTTCATTAGGACGAGCGTGCTTCAAAACACGGCGTTTCAGACGTTTGATTTTCGGCAGCAGACGTTTGACTTCAATCTTCATTGTTTTTGTTGTTTCCGCTTTTGTACTTTTGTCTTTATTCACGCTTTTCTTCTCTTTCTTCTATTAGAGTTGCAGAAGCTTGTATAATCTTAATTTACAGTACTTGATGCTTTAGAACTTTATTTAAAAGGGTACCTCATTTTCTGATCAACCTTGGACGTTGAATATCTTAATACTTCATTCAAAATTACTTCTCCAGTCAACATAATGTTTGGTATTCTGAGGAGACGCTTGATTCACTTCACTAGACGCTTCTTAAATGAGCCAAGGCGCTTGGGTATCCGCTTGGCACATTTGCTTGTCTGTTTAACTTATAGCATTCTGACCATTTAGCGTATTATGCTTCTTTAACCCTGTTACTGGCCGAATTAGGATTCGATGTCTTCATGAAACTTGTTTACATGGATATTAGCTTTAAAGAGACACCATTTTCATCCAATTCGAGCACCATCAGCTCAATATATGGCCATCAGACGCGACAAAGGTATGACAGTCAGGAACGTCATCACGTCACCAACTTACGGATTCATTTTGACAAAGATAGAGATCGATTTCGTTCTTGACCTCTTCACGAGAGCTGCAGATATTTCTTTGAGCCTTTCAAAGATACTAAGATCGATAATTTTGAACACCCAAAGCTCCAGAAATTGTCAGCAGACAGTTGCATGTTCTTATTGTCACGAACAGTATCACGTCTCAAGCTTGAAGAAGGACTTTCAATCCGATGGAGATTGATACAGATCTCGGCTACTTCAGGAAACATGTTGGTATTTCTCTTATCTTTTTAACAAAACCAAGATCACTTCATTAGGACGAGCGTGCCTCAAAATACGGCGTTTCGGACGTTTGAATTTCGACAACAGTCATTTGACTTCAATCTTCATTGTTTTTGCTGTTGCCGCTTTTATACTTTTGTCTTTATTCACGCATTTCTTCTTTCTTCTATTAGAGTTGCTGAAGCTTGTATAATCTTAATTAACAGTACTTGATGTTCAGAACTTTATTTAAAAGGGTACCTCATTTTCTGGTCAACCTTGGACGTTGAATATCTTAATACTTCATTCAAAATTACTTCTCCAGCCATCATAATGTACGGTATTCTGAGTAGACGCTTGATTGGCTTCACTGGATGCTTCTTAAAAGATCTAAGCCGCTTGGTTATCCGAAGAAGATCTAAGGCGCTTGGTTATCCGCTTTGCACATTCACAAGTCTGTTTAACTCGTAGCATTCTGACCATTTAGCGTATTATGCTTCTTTGACCCTGTTACTGGCCGAATTAGGATTCGTTGTCTTCATGAAAATTATTTATATGGATATTAGGTTCAATGAGACACCAGTTTCATCCAATTCGAGCACCATCAGCTCAATATATGGCCATCAGACGAAACAAAGGTATGACAGTCAGGAACGTCATCACGTCACCAACTTACGGATGCATTTTGACAAAGATAGAGATCGATTTCGTTCTTGACGTCTTCACGAGAGCTGCCGATATTTCTTTGAGCCATCCAAAGATACCAAGATCGAAAATTTTGAACACCCAAACCACCAGAAATTGTCAGCACACAGTTGCATGTTCTTATTGTCACGAACAGTATCACGTCTCAAGCTTGAAGAAGGAATTTCACTCCGATAGAGATTGATGCAGATCTCGGCTTCTTCAGGAAACATATAGGTATTTCTCTTATCTTTTTAACAAAACCAAGATCACTTCATTAGGACGAGCGTACCTCAAAATACGACGTTTCGTACGCTTGATTATCGGTAGGAGACGCTTGACTTCAGTCTTCAGTGTTTTTGTTGTTGCCACTTTTGTTCTTTTGTCTTTATTCCCGCTTTTCTTCTCTTTCTTCTACTACAGTTGCTGAAGCTTGTATATTCTTACATTACAGTACTTGATGCTTCAGAACTTTATTGAAAAGGCTACCTCATTTTCTGGTCAACCTTGGACGTTGAATATCTTAATACTTCATTCAAAATTACTTCTCCACCCATCATAATGTTCTGTATTCTGAGAAGACGCTTGATTACCTTTACTAGACGCTTCTTAAATGAGCTAAGGCGCTTGGGTATCCGCTTTACACATTCGCATGTCTGTTTAACTCATAGCATTCTCACCATTTAGCGTATTATGCTTCTTTAACCCTGTTACTGGCCGAATTAGGATTCGATGTCTTCATGAAACTTGTTTATATCGATATGAGCTCTAATGGGACACCGATTTTATCCTATTCGAACACCATCAGCTTAATATATGGCCAACAGACGTTACAAAGGTATGACAGTCAAGAACGGCATCACGTCACCAACTTACGGATGCATTGTGACAAAGATAGAGATCAATTTCGTTCTTGACCTCTTCACTAGAGCTGCAGATATTTCTTGTAGCCTCCCAAAGATAACAAGATTGATACTTTTGCACTCGCATAGCTCCAGAAATTGTCAGCAGACGGTTGCATGTTCTGATTGCCACGAACTGTATCACATCTCATGCTGAAAAAAGAATTTCACTCCGATAGAGATTGACAGAGATCTCGGATTCTTCAGGAAACATATAGGTATTTCTCTTATCTTTTTAAGAAAACCAAGATCACTTCATTAGGACGAGCGTACATCAAAATACGACATTTCGTACGCTTGATTATCGGTAGGAGACGCTTGACTTCAATCTTCAATGTTTTTGTTGTTGCCACTTTTCTACTTTTGTATTTATTCCCGCTTTTCTTCTCTTTCTTCTACTACAGTTGCTGAAGCTTGTATATTCTTACATTACAGTACTTGATGCTTCAGAACTTTATTGAAAAGGCTACCTCATTTTCTTGTCAACCTTGGACGTTGAATATCTTAATACTTCATTCAAAATTACTTCTCCACCCATCATAATGTTCTGTATTCTGAGAAGACGCTTGATTACCTTTACTAGACGCTTCTTAAATGAGCTAAGGCGCTTGGGTATCCGCTTTACACATTCGATTGTCTGTTTAACTCATAGCATTCTCACCATTTAGCGTATTATGCTTCTTTAACCCTGTTACTGGCCGAATTAGGATTCGATGTCTTCATCAAACTTCTTTATATGGATATTAGCTTTAATGGGACACCGATTTTATCCAATTCGAATACCATCAGCTCAATATATGGCATCAGTCGCTACAAAGGTATGACATTTAGGAACGTCATCACGTCACCAACTTACGGATGCATTTTGACAAAGATAGAGATCGATTTCGTTCTTGACCTCTTCACGAGAGCTGCAGATATTTCTTTGAGCCTTCCAAATATACCAAGATCGATAATTTTGAACATCCAAAGCTCCAGAAATTGTCTGCAGACGGTTGCATGTTCTTATTGTCACGAACAGTATCACGTCTCAAGCTTGAAGAAGGAATTTCACTCCGATAGAGATTGATACAGATCTCGGCTTCTTCAAGAAACATGTTGGTATTTCTCTTACCTTTTGAACAAAACCAGGATCACTTCATTAGGACGAGCGTGCCTAAAAATACGGCGCTTCGGACGTTTGATTTTCGGCAACAGTCGTTTGACTTCAATCTTCATTGTTTTTGCTGTTGCCGCTTTTGTACTTTTGTCTTTATTCACGCTTTTCTTCTCTTTCTTCTATTAGAGTTGCTGAATCTTGTATAATCTTAATTAACAGTACTTGATGCTTCAGAACTTTATTTAAAAGGGTACCTCATTTTCTGGTCAACCTTAGACGCTGAATATCTTAATACTTCATTCAAAATTACTTCTCCAGCTATCATAATGTACGGTATTCTGAGTAGACGCTTGATTGGCTTCACTGGATGCTTCTTAAAAGATCTGAGGCGCTTGGTTATCCGCTTTGCACATTCACAAGTCTGTTTAACTCGTAGCATTCTGACCATTTAGCGTATTATGCATCTTTGATTCGATGTCTTCATGAATCTTGTTTATATGGATATTAGGTTCAATGAGACACTGGTTTCATCCTATTCGAACACCGTCAGCTCAATATATGGCAAACAGACGCTATAAAGGTATGACTGTCAAGAACGGCATCACTTCACCAACTTACAGATGCATTTTTACAAAGATAGAGATCGATTTCGTTCTTGACCACTTCACGAGTGCTGCAGATATTTCTTTGAGCCTCCCATCGATAACAAGATTGATACTTTTGCACTCGCATAGCTCCAGAAATTGTCAGCAGACGGTTGCATGTTCTGATTGCCACGAACTGTATCACATCTCATGCTTGAAGAAGGAATTTCACTCCGATAGAGATTGATACAGATCTCGGATTCTTCAGGAAACATATAGGTATTTCTCTTATCTTTCTAAAAAAACCAACATCACTTCATTAGGACGAGCGTGCCTCAAAATACAGCGTTTCGGACGTTTGATTTTCGGCAACAGACGTTTGACTTCAATCTTCATTGTTTTTGCTGTTGCCGCTTTTGTACTTTTGGCTTTATTCACGCTTTTCTTCTCTTTCTTCTATTAGAGTTACTGAAGCTTGTATAATCTTAATTTACAGTACTTGATGCTTCAGAACTTTATTTAAAAGGGTACCTCATTTTCTGGTCAACGTTGGACGTTGAATATCTTAATACTTCATTCAAAATTACTTCTCAAGCCATCATAATGTTCGGTATTCTGAGTAGACGCTTGATTGGCTTTACTGGACGGTTCTTAAAAGAGCTAAGGCTCTTGGTTATCCGCTTTACACATTCACAAGTCTGTTTAACTCGTAGCATTTTGATAATTTAACATATTATGCATCTTTGACCCTGTTACTGGCCGAATTAGGATTCGATGTCTTCATGAAACTTGTTTTTATGGATATTAGCTTTAATGAGACACCAGTTTCATCCAATTCGAGCACCATCAGCTCAATATACGGCCATCAGAAGCGACAAAGGTATGACAGTCAGGAACGTCATCACGTCACCAACTTACGGATTCATTTTGACAAAGATAGAGATCGATTTCGTTCTTGACCTGTTCACGAGAGCTGCAGATATTTCTTTGAGCCTTCCAAATATACCAAGATCGAAAATTTTGAACACCCAAAGCTCCAGAAATTGTCAGCAGACGGTTGTATGCTCTTATTGTCACGAACAGTAACATGTCTCAAGCTTGAATAAGGAATTTCACTCCGATAGAGATTGATACAAATCTCGGCTTCTTCAGGAAACATGTAGCTATTTCTCATATCTTTTTAACAAAACCAAGATCACTTCATTAGGACGAGCGTACCTCAAAATACGATGTTTCGTACGCTTGATTATCGGCAGGAGACACTTGACTTCAATCTTCAGTGTTTTTGTTGTTGCCACTTTTGTTCTTTTGTCTTTATTCCCGCTTTTCTTCTCTTTCTTCTATTAGAGTTGCTGAAGCTTGTATATTCTTACATTACAGTACTTGATGCTTCAGAACTTTGTTGAAAAGGGTACCTCATTTTCTGGTCAACCTTGGACGTTGAATATCTTAATACTTCATTCAAAATTACTTCTCCAGCCATCATAATGTACGGTATTCTGAGAAGACGCTTGATTGGCTTCACTACACGCTTCTTAAATGAGCAAAGGCGCTTGGTTATCCGCTTTGCACATTCACAAGTCTGTTTAACTCGTAGCATTCTGACCATTTAGCGTATTATGCATCTTTGACCCCGTTACTGGTCGAATTAGGATTCGATGTCTTCATGAAACTTGTTTATATGGATATTAGGTTCAATGAGACACCGGTTTCATCCTATTCGAACACCATCAGCTTAATATATGGCCAAGAGACGCTACAAAGGTATGACAGTCAACAACTGCATCACGTCACCAACTTACGGAAGCATTTTGACAAAGATAGAGATCGATTTCGTTCTTGACCTCTTCACGAGAGCTGCAGATATTTCTTTGAGCCTTCCAAAGATACCAAGATCAAAACTTTTGAACACCCAAAGCTCCAGAAATTGTCAGCAAACGGTTGCATGTTCTTACTGTCACAAACAGTATCACGTCTCAAGCTTGAAGAAGGAATTTCGCTCCGATAGAGATTGATACAGATCTCGGCTTCTTCAGGAAACATGTAGGTATTTCCCTTATCTTTTTAACAAAACCAAGATCACTTCATTAGGACGAGCGTGCCTCGAAATACGGCGTTTCGGACGTTTGATTTTCGGCAACAGTCGTTTGACTTCAATCTTCATTGTTTTTGTTGTTGCCGCTTTTGTACTTTTGTCTTTATTCATGATTTTCTTCTCTTTCTTCTATTAGAGTTGCTGAAGCTTGTATAATCTTAATTTATAGTACTTGATGCTTCAGAACTTTATTTAAAAGGGTACCTCATTTTCTGGTCAACCTTGGACGTTGAATATCTTAATACTTCATTCAAAATTGCTTCTCCAGCCATCATAACGTTCGGTATTCTGAGAAGACGCTTGATTGGCTTCACTACACGCTTCTTAAATGAGCAAAGGTGCTTGGGTATCCGCTTTGCACATTCGTATGTCTATTTAACTCATAGAATTCTGACCATTTAGCGTGTTATGCTTCTTTAACCCTGTTACTGGCCGAATTAGGATTTGATGTCTTCATGAAACTTGTTTATATGGATATTAGATTTAATGGGACACCGGTTTCATCCAATTCGAACACCATCATCTCAATATATGGCCATCAGTCGCTACAAAGGTATGATATTCAAGAACGTCAACACATCACCAAATTACGGATGCATTTTGACAAAGATAGAGATCGATTTCGTTCTTGACCTCTTCACGAGAGCTGCAGATATTTCTTTGTGCCTTGCAAAGATACCAAGATCGATAATTTTGGACACCCAAAGCTCCAGAAATTGTCAGTAGACGGTTGCATGTTCTTATTGTCACGAACAGTATCATGTCTCAAGCTTGAAGAAGGAATTTCACTCCGATAGAGATTGATACAGATCTCGGCTTCTTCAGGAAACATGTAGGTATTGCCCTTATCTTTTTAACAAAACCAAGATCACTTCATTAGGACGAGCGTGCCTCAAAATACGGCATTTCGGACGTTTGATTTTCGACAACAGACGTTTGACTTCAATCTTCATTGCTTTTGCTGTTGCCGCTTTTGTACTTTTATCTTTATTCACGCTTTTCTTCTCTTTCTTCTATTAGAGTTGCTGAAGCTTTTATATTCGTATATTACAATAATTGATGCTTCAGAACTTTATTGAAAAGGGTACCTCATTTTCTGGTCAAGCTTGGACGTTGAATATCTTAATACTTCATTCAAAATTACCTCTCCACCCATCATAATGTTCTGTATTCGGAGAAGATGCTTGATTAGCTTCACTAGACGCTTCTTAAATGAGCTAAGGCGCTTGGGTATCCGCTTTGCACATTCGCATGTTTGTTTAACTCATAGCATTCTGACCATTTAGCGTATTATGCTTCTTTAACCCTGTTACTGGCCGAATTAGGATTCGATGTCTTCATGAAACTTGTTTATATGGATATTAGGTTCAATGAGACACCGGTTCCATCCTATTCGAACACCATCAGCTTAATATATGGCCAACAGACGCTACAAAGTTATGACAGTCAAGAACGGCATCACGTCACCAACTTACGGATGCATTTTGACAAATTGTCAGCACACAGTTGCATGTTCTTATTGTCACGAACAGTATCACGTCTCAAGCTTGAAGAAGGAATTTCACTCCGATAGAGATTGATACAGATCTCGGCTTCTTCAGGAAACATGTAGGTATTTCTCTTATCTTTTTAACAAAACCAAGATCACTTCATTAGGACGAGCGTACCTCAAAACACGACGTTTCGTACGCTTGATTATCGGCAGGAGACGCTTGACTTCAATCTTCAGTGTTTTTGTTGTTGCCACTTTTGTACTATTGCCTTTATTCCGGCTTTTCTTCTCTGTCTTCTACTATAGTTGCTGAAGCTTGTATATTCTTACATTACAGTACTTGAAGCTTCAGAACTTTATTGAAAAGGGTACCTCATTTTCTGGTCAACCTTGGACGTTGAATATCTTAATACTTCATTCAAAATTACTTCTCCAGCCATCATAATGTTCTGTATTCTGAGTAGACGCTTGATTGGCTTTACTGGACGGTTCTTAAAAGAGCTAAGGCTCTTGGTTATCCGCTTTACACATTCACAAGTCTGTTTAACTCGTAGCATTTTGATAATTTAACATATTATGCATCTTTGACCCTGTTACTGGCCGAATTAGGATTCGATGTCTTCATGAAACTTGTTTATATGGATATTAGCTTTAATGAGACTCCAGTTTCATCCAATTCGAGCACCATCAGCTCAATATATGGCCATCAGACGCGACAAAGGTATGACAGTCAGGAACGTCATCACGTCACCAACTTACGGATGCATTTTGACAAAGATAGAGATCGATTTCGTTCTTGACCTCTTCACGAGAGCTGCAGATATTTCTTTGAGCCTTCCAAAGATACCAAGATCGATAATTTTGGACACCAAAAGCTCCAGAAATTGTCAGCAGACGGTTGCATGTTCTTATTGTCACGAACAGTATCACGTCTCAAGCTTGAAGAAGGAATTTCACTCCGATAGAGATTGATACAGATCTCGGCTTCTTCAGGAAACATGTAGGTATTTCCCTTATCTTATTAACAAAACCAAGATCACTTCATTAGGACGAGCGTGCCTTGAAATACGACGTTTCGGACGTTTGATTTTCGGCAACAGTCGTTTGACTTCAATCTTCATTGTTTTTGCTGTTGCCGCTTTTATACTTTTGTCTTTATTCACGCTTTTCTTCTCTATCTTCTATTAGAGTTGTTGAAGCTTGTATAATCTTAATTTACAGTACTTGATGCTTCAGAAATTTATTTAGAAGGGTGCCTCATTTTCTGGTCAACCTTGGACGTTGAATATCTTAATACTTCATTCAAAATTACTTCTCTAGCCATCATAACGTTCGGTATTCTGAGTAGACGCCTGATTGGCTTTACTGGATGATTCTTAAAAGAGCTAAGGCGCTTGGATATCCGCTTTGCACATTCAAAAGTCTGTTTAACTCATAGCATTCTGACCATTTAGCGTATTATGCTTCTTTGAACCTGTTACTGGCCGAATTAGGATTCGATGTCTTCATGAAACTTGTTTATATGGATATTAGCTTTAATGAGACACCAGTTTCATCCAATTCCAGCACCATCAGCTCAATATATAGCCAAGATCGAAAATTTTGAACATCCAAAGCTCCAGAAATTGTCAGCAGACGGTTGTATGTTCTTATTGTCACGAACAATATCACGTCTCAAGCTTAAATAAGGTATTTCACTCCGATAGAGATTGATACAGATCTCGGCTTCTTCAGGAAACATGTAGCTATTTCTCTTATCTCTTTAACAAAACCAAGATCACTTTATTAGGACGAGCGTATCTCAAAATATGACGTTTTGTACGCTTGATTATCGGCAGGAGACGCTTGACTTCAATGTTCAGTGTTTTTGTTGTTGCCACTTTTCTACTTTTGTCTTTATTCCCGCTTTTCTTCCCTTTCTTCCATTAGAGTTGCTGAAGCTTGTATATTCTTACATTACAGTACTTGATGCTTCAGAACTTTAATGAAAATGGTACCTCATTTTCTGGTCAAGCGTGGACGTTGAATTTCTTAATACTTCATTCAAAATTACTTCTCCACCCATCATAATGCTCTGTATTCTGCGAAGACGCTTGATTAGCTTCACTAGACGCTTCTTAAATGAGCTAAGGCGCTTGGGTATCCGCTTTGCACATTCGCATGTCTGTTTAACTCATAGCATTCTGACCATTTAGCGTATTATGCTTCTTTAGCCCTGTTATTGGCCGAATTAGGATTCGATGTCTTCACGAAACTTGTTTATATGGATATTAGCTTTAATGGGACACCGATTTTATCCAATTTGAACACCATCAGCTCAATATATGGCCATCAGTCACTACAGGGGTATGACATTCAAGAACGTCATCACTTTACCAACTTACGAATGCATTTTGACAAAGATAGAGATCGATTTCGTTCTTGACCTCTTCACGAGAGCTGCAGATATTTCTTTGAGCCTTCCAAAGATACCAAGATCGATAATTTTGAACACCCAAAGCTCCAGAAATTGTCAGCAGACGGTTGCATGTTCTTATTGTCACGAACAGTATCACGTCTCAAGCTTGAAGAAGGAATTTCACTCCAATAGAGATTGATACAGATCTCGGCTTCTTCAAGAAACATGTTGGTATTTCTCTTATCTTTTTAACAAAACCAAGATCACTTCATTAGGACGAGCGTGCCTCAAAATACGGCGTTTCGGACGTTTGATTTTCGGCAACAGACGTTTGATTTCAATCTTCATTGTTTTTGCTGTTGCCGCTTTTGTACTTTTGTCTTTATTCACGCTTTTCTTCACCTTCCTCTATTAGAGTTGCTGAAGCTTTTATATTCTTATATTACAGTACTTGATGCTTCAAAACTTTATTGAAAAGGGTACCTCATTTTCTGGTCAAGCTTGGACGTTGAATATCTTAATACTTCATTCAAAATTACCTCTCCACCCATCATAATGTTCTGTATTCGGAGAAGATGCTTGATTAGCTTCACTAGACGCTTCTTAAATGAGCTAAGGTGCTTGGGTATCCGCTTTGCACATTCGCATGTCTGTTTAACTCATAGCATTCTGACCATTTAGCGTATTATGCTTCTTTAACCCTGTTACTGGCCGAATTAGGATTCGATGTCTTCATGAAACTTGTTTATATGGATATTAGCTTTAATGGGACACCGATTTTATCCAATTCGAACACCATCAGCTCAATATATGGCAATCATTCGCTACAAAGGTATGACATTCAAGAAGGTCATCTCGTCACCAACTTACGGATGCATTTTGACAAAGATAGAGATCGATTTCGTTCTTGACCTCTTTACGAGAGCTGCAGATATTTCTTTGAGCCTTCCAAAGATTCCAAGATCAGTAATTTTGAACACCCAAAGCTCCATAAATTGTCAGCAGACGGTTGCATGTTCTTATTGTCACGAACAGTATCACGTCTCAAGCTTGAAGAAGGAATTTCACTCCGATAGAGATTGATACAGATCTCGGCTTCTTCAAGAAACATGTGGGTATTTCTCTTATCTTTTTAACAAAACCAAGATCACTTCATTAGGACGAGCGTGCCTCAAAATACAGCGTTTAAGACGTTTGATTTTCGGCAACAGTCGTTTGACTTCAATCTTGGTTGTTTTTGCTGTTGCCGCTTTTGTACTTTTGTCTTTATTCACGCTTTTCTTCTCTTTCTTCTATTAGAGTTGCTGAAGCTTGTATAATCTTAATTTACAGTACTTGATGCTTCAGAACTTTATTTAAAAGGGTACCTCATTTTCTGGTCAACCTTGGACGTTGAATATCTTAATACTTCATTCAAAATTACTTCTCCACCCATCATAATGTTTTGTATTATGAGAAGACGCTTGATTAGCTTCACTAGACGCTTCTTAAATGAGCTAAGGCGCTTGGGTATCCGCTTTGCACATTCGCATGTCTGTTTAACTCATAGCATTCTGACCATTTAGCGTATTTTGCTTCTTTAACCCTGTTACTGGCCGAATTAGGATTCGATGTCTTCATGAAACTTGTTTATATGGATATTAGGTTCAATGAGACACCGGTTTCATCCTATTCGAACATCATCAGCTTAATATATGGCCAACAGACGCTACAAAGGTATGACAGTCAAGAACGGCATCACGTCACCAACTTACGGATGCATTTTGATAAAGATAGAGATCGATTTCGTTCTTAACCTCTTCACGAGAGCTGTAGATATTTCTTTGAGCCTTCCAAAGATACCAAGATCGATAATTTTGGACACCAAAAGCTCCAGAAATTGTCAGCAGACGGTTGCATGTTCTTATTGTCACTAACAGTATCACGTCTCAAGCTTGAAGAAGGAATTTCACTCCGATAGAGATTGATACAGATCTCGGCTTCTTCAGGAAACATGTAGGTATTTCCCTTATCTTATTAACAAAACCAAGATCACTTCATTAGGACGAGCGTGCCTTGAAATACGGCGTTTCGGACGTTTGATTTTCGGCAACAGTCGTTTGACTTCAATCTTCATTGTTTTTGCTGTTGCCGCTTTTGTACTTTTGTCTTTATTCACGCTTTTCTTCTCTTTCTTCTATTAGAGTTGCTGAAGCTTGTATAATCTTAATTAACAGTACTTGATGCTTCAGAACTTTATTTAAAAGGGTACCTCATTTTCTGGTCAATTTTGGACGTTGAATATCTTAATACTTCATTCAAAATTACTTCTCCAACCATCATAATGTACGGTATTCTGAGTAGACGCCTGATTGGCTTCACTGGACGCTTCTTAAAAGATCTAAGGCGCTTGGTTATGAGCTTTGCACATTCACAAGTCTGTTTAACTCGTAGCATTCTGACCATTTAGCGTATTATGCATCTTTGACCCTGTTACTGGCCGAATTAGGATTCGATGTCTTCATGAAACTTGTTTATATAGATATTAGGTTCAATGAGACACCGGTTTCATCCTATTTGAACACCATCAGCTTAATATATTGCCAACAGATGCTTCAAAGGTATGACAGTCAAGAACGGCATCACGTAACCAACTTACGGATGTATTTTGACAAAGATAGAAATCAATTTCGTTCTTGACCTCTTCCCGAGAGCTGGAGATATTTCTTGGAGCCTCCCAATGATAACAAGATTGATACTTTTGCACTCGCATAGCTCCAGAAATTGTCAGCAGACGGTTGCATGTTCTGTATGCCACGAACTGTATCACATCTCATGCTTGAAGAAGGAATTTCACTCCGATAGAGATTGATACAGATCTCGGATTCTTCAGGAAACATACAGGTATTTCTCTTATCTTTATAACAAAACCAAGATCACTTCATTAGGACGAGCATGCCTCAAAATACGGCGTTTCGGACTTTTGATTTTCGGCAACAGACGTTTGACTTCAATCTTCATTGTTTTTGCTGTTGCCGCTTTTGTACTTTTGTCTTTATTCACGCTTTTCTTCTCTTTCTTCTATTAGAGTTGCTGAAGCTTGTATAATCTTAATTTACAGTACTTGATGCTTCAGAAATTTATTTAGAAGGGTACCTCATTTTCTGGTCAACCTTGGACGTTGAATATCTTAATACTTCATTCAAAATTACTTCTCCAGCCATCATAACGTTCGGTATTCTGAGTAGACGCGTGATTGGATTTACTGGATGATTCTTAAAAGTCCTAAGGCGCTTGGATATCCACTTTGCACATTCAAAAGTCTGTTTAACTCGTAGCATTCTGACCATTCAGCATATTATGCATCTTTGACCCTGTTACGGGCCGAATTAGGATTCGATGTCTTCATGAAACTTGTTTATATGGATATTAACTTTAATAAGACACCAGTTTCATCCAATTCGAGCACCATCAGCTCAATATATAGCCATCAGCCGCAACAAAGGTATGACAGTCCGGAACGTCATCATGTCACCAACTTACGGATGCATTTTGACAAAGATAGAGATCGATTTCGTTCTTGACCTCTTCACGAGAGATGCAGATATTTCTTTGAGCCTTCCAATGATACCAAGATCGAAAATTTTGAACATCCAAAGCTCCAGAAATTGTCAGCAGACGGTTGTATGTTCTTATTGTCATGAACAATATCACGTCTCAAGCTTGAATAAGGTATTTCACTCCGATAGAGATTGATACAGATCTCGGCTTCTTCAGGAAACATGTAGCTATTTCTCTTATCTTTTTAACAAAACCAAGATCACTTTATTAGGACGAGCGTATCTCAAAATATGACGTTTCGTACGCTTGATTATCGGCAGGAGACGCTTGACTTCAATGTTCAGTGTTTTTGTTGTTGCCACTTTTCTACTTTTGTCTTTATTCCCGCTTTTCTTCCCTTTCTTCTATTAGAGTTGCTGAAGCTTGTATATTCTCACATTATAGTACTTGATGCTTCAGAACTTTATTGAAAAGGGTACCTCATTTTCTGGTCAAGCTTGGACGTTGAATATCTTAGTACTTCATTCAAAATTACTTCTCCACCCATCATAATGTTCTGTATTCTGAGAAGACGCTTGATTAGCTTCACTAGACGCCTCTTAAATGAGCTAAGGCGCTTGGGTATCCGCTTTGCACATTCGCATGTCTGTTTAACTCATAGCATTCTGACCATTTAGCGTATTATGCTTCTTTAACCCAGTTACTGGCCGAATTTGGATTCGATGTCTTCATGAAACTTGTTTATATGGATATTAGCTTTAATGGGACACCGATTTTATCCAATTCGAACACCATCAGCTCAATATATGGCCATCAGTCGCTACAAAGGTATGACATTCAAGAACATCATCACGTCACCAACTTACGGATGCATTTTGACAAAGATAGAGATCGATTTCGTTCTTGACCTCTTCACGAGAGCTGCAGATATTTCTTTGAGCCTTCCAAAGATACCAAGATCGATAATTTTGAACACCCAAAGCTCCAGAAATTGTCAGCAGACGGTTGCATGTTCTTATTATCACGAATAGTATCACGTCTCAAGCTTGAAGAAAGAATTTCACTCCGATAGAGATTGATACAGATCTCGGCTTCTTCAAGAAACTTGTTGGTATTTCTCTTATATTTTTAACAAAACCAAGATCACTTCATTAGGACGAGCGTGCCTCAAAATATGGCATTTCGGATGTTTGATTTTCGGCAACAGACGTTTGACTTCAATCTTCATTGTTTTTGCTGTTGCCGCTTTTGTACTTTTGTCTTTATTCACGCTTTTCTTCTCCTTCTTCTATTAGAGTTGCTGAAGCTTTTATATTCTTATATTACAGTACTTGATGCTTCAGAACTTTATTGAAAAGGGTACCTCATTTTCTGGTCAAGCTTGGACGTTGAATATCTTAATACTTCATTCAAAATTACCTCTCCACCCATCATAATATTCTGTATTCGGAGAAGATGCTTGATTAGCTTCACTAGACGCTTCTTAAATGAGATAAGGCGCTTGGGTATCCGCTTTGCACATTCGCATGTCTGTTTAACTCATAGCATTCTGACCATTTAGCGTATTATGCTTCTTTAACCCTGTTACTGGCCGAATTAGGATTCGATGTCTTCATGAAACTTGTTTATATGGATATTAGCTTTAATGGGACACCGATTTTATCCAATTCGAACACCATCAGCTCAATATATGGCCATCATTCGCTACAAAGGTATGACATTCAAGAAGGTCATCTCGTCACCAACTTCCGGATGCATTTTGACAAAGATAGAGATCGATTTCGTTCTTGGCCTCTTTACGAGAGCTGCAGATATTTCTTTGAGCCTTCCAAAGATACCAAGATCGGTAAATTTGAACACCCAAAGCTCCATAAATTGTCAGCAGACGGTTGCATGTTCTTATTGTCACGAACAGTATCACGTCTCAAGCTTGAAGAAGGAATTTCACTCCGATAGAGATTGATAGAGATCTCGGCTTCTTCAAGAAACATGTTGGTATTTCTCTTATCTTTTTAACAAAACCAAGATCACTTCATTAGGACGAGCGTCCCTCAAAATACGGCGTTTCGGACGTTTGACTTTCGGCAACAGTCGTTTGACTTCAATCTTCATTGTTTTTTCTGTTGCCGCTTTTGTACTTTTGTCTTTATTCACGCTTTTCTTCTCTTTCTTCTATTAGAGTTGCTGAAGCATGTATAATCTTAATTAACAGTACTTGATGCTTTAGAACTTTATTTAAAAGGGTACCTCATTTTCTGGTCAACCTTGGACGTTGAATATCTTAATACTTCATTCAAAATTACTTCTCCAGCCATCATAATGTACGGTATTCTAAGTAGACGCTTGATTGGCTTCACTGGACGCTTCTTAAAAGATCTAGGGCGCTTGGTTATCCGCTTTGCACATTCACAAGTCTGTTTAACTTGTAGCATTCTGACCATTTAGCGTATTATGCATCTTTGATTCGATGTCTTCATGAATCTTGTTTATATGGATATTAGGTTCAATGAGACACCGGTTTCATCCTATTCGAACACCGTCAGCTCAATATATGGCCAACAGACGCTACAAAGGTATGACTGTCAAGAACGACATCACGACACCAACTTACGGATGCATTTTGACAAAGATAGAGATCGATTTCGTTCTTGACCTCTTCACGAGAGCTGCAGATATTTCTTTGAGCCTTCCAAAGATACCAAGATCGAAAATTTTGAACTCCCAAAGCTCCAGAAATTGTCAGCAGAGGGTTGTATGTTCTTATTGTCACGAACAGTATCACGTCTCAAGCTTGAATAAGGAATTTCACTCCGATCGATATTGATACAGATCTAGGATTCTTCAGGAAACATATAGGTATTTCTCTTATCTTCCTAACAAAACCAAGATCACTTCATTAGGACGAGCGTGCGTCAAAATACGGCGTTTCAGACGTTTGATTTTCGGCAACAGACGTTTGACTTCAATCTTCATTGTTTTTGCTGTTGCCGCTTTTGTACTTTTGTCTATATTCATGCTTTTCTTCTCCTTCTTCTATTAGAGTTGCTGAACTTTTATATTCTTATAATACAGTACTTGATGCTTCAAAAATTTATTTAGAAGGGTACCTCATTTTCTGGTCAAGTTTGGACGTTGAATATCTTAATACTTCATTCAAAATTACCTCTCCACCCATCATAATGTTCGGTATTCGGAGAAGATGCTTGATTAGCTTCACTAGACGCTTCTTAAATGAGCTAAGGCGCTTGGGTATCCGCTTTGCACATTCGCATGTCTGTTTAACTCATAGCAATCTGACCATTTAGCGTATTATGCTTCTTTAGCCCAGTTATTGGCCGAATTAGGATTCGATGTCTTCACGAAACTTGTTTATATGGATATTAGCTTTAATGGGACACCGATTTTATCCAATTGAACACCATCAGCTCAATATATGGCCATCAGACGCGACAAAGGTATGACAGTCCCGAACGTCATCACGTCACCAACTTACGGATGCATTTTGACAAAGATAGAGATCGATTTCGTTCTTGACCTCTTCACGAGAGCTGCAGATATTTCTTTGAGCCTTCGAAAGATACCAAGATCGAAAATTTTGAACTCCCAAAGCTCCAGAAATTGTAAGCAGAGGGTTGTATGTTCTTATTGTCACGAACAGTATCACGTCTCAAGCTTGAATAAGGAATTTCACTCCGATAGAGATTGATACAGATCTAGGATTCTTCAGCAAACATATAGATATTTCTCTTATCTTCCTAACAAAGCCAAGATCACTTCATTAGGACGAGCGTGCCTCCAAATACGGCGTTCCGGACGTTTGATTTTCGGCAACAGACGTTTGACTTCAATCTTCATTGTTTTTGCTGTTGCCGCTTTTGTACTTTTGTCTTTATTCACGCTTTTCTTCTCCTTCTTCTATTAGAGTTGCTGAAGCTTTTATAATCTTAATTTACTGTACTTGATGCTTCAGAACTTTATTTAAAAGGGTACCTCATTTTCTGGTCAACCTTGGACGTTGAATATCTTAATACTTCATTCAAAATTACTTCTCTAGCTATCATAATGTTCGGTATTCTGAGTAGACGCTTGATTGGCTTTACTGGACGGTTCTTAAAAGAGCTAAGGCTCTTGGTTATCCGCTTTACATATTCACAAGTCTGTTTAACTCGTAGCATTATGACAATTTAGCATATTATGAATCTTTGACCCTGTTACAGGCCGAATTAGGATTCGATGTCTTCATGAAACTTGTTTATATGGATATTAGCTTTAATGAGACACCAGTTTCATCCAATTCGAGCACCATCAGCTCAATATATGGCCATCAGACGCGACAAAGGTATGACAGTCGGGAACGTCATCACGTCACCGACTTACGGATGCATTTTGACAAAGATAGAGATCGATTTCGTTCTTGACCTCTTCACGAGAGCTGCAGATATTTCTTTGAGCCTTCCAAAGATACCAAGATCGAAAATTTTGTACGCCCAAAGCTCCAGAAATTGTCAGCACACGGTTGCATGTTCTTATTGTCACGATCAGTGTCACGTCTCAAGCTTGAAGAAGGAATTTCACTCCGACAGAGATTGATACAGATCTCGGCTTCTTCAGGAAATATGTAGGTATTTCTCTTATCTTTTTTACAAAACCCAGATCACTTCATTACGACGAGGGTACCACAAAATACGACATTTCGTACGCTTGATTAACGGCAGGAGACGCTTGACTTCAATCTTCAGTGTTTTTGTTGTGGCCACTTTTGTTCTTTTGTCTTTATTCCCGCTTTTCTTCTCTTTCTTCTATTAGAGTTGCTGAAGCTTGTATATTCTTTCATTACAGTACTTGATGCTTTAGAACTTTATTGAATAGGGTGCCTCATTTTCTGGCCAAGTTTGGATGTTGAATATCTTAATACTTCATTCAAAATTACTTCACCACCCATCATAATGTTCTGTGTTCTGAGAAGATGCTTGATTAGCTTCACTAGACGCTTCTTAAATGAGCTAAGGCGCTTGGGTATCCGCTTTGCACATTCGCATGTCTGTTTAACTCATAGCATTCTGACCATTTAGCGTATTATGCTTCTTTAACCTTGTTACTGGCCGAATTAGGATTCGATGTCTTCATGAAACTTGTTTATATGGATATTAGATTTAATGGGACACCGGTTTCATCCAATTCGAACATCATCAGCTCAATATATGGCCATCATTCGCTACAAAGGTATGACATTCAAGAACGTCATCACATCACCAACTTACGGATGCATTTTGACAATGATAGAGATCGATTTCGTTCTTGACCTCTTCACGAGAGCTGCAGATATTTCTTTGAGCCTTCCAAAGATACCAAGATCGAAAATTTTGAACGCCCAAAGCTCCAGAAATTGTCAGCACACGGTTGCATGTTCTTATTGTCACGATCAGTGTCACGTCTCAAGCTTGAAGAAGGAATTTCACTCCGACAGAGATTGATACAGATCTCGGCTTCTTCAGGAAATATGTAGGTATTTCTCTTATCTTTTTAACAAAACCCAGATCACTTCATTACGACGAGGGTACCACAAAATACGACGTTTCGTACGCTTGACTATCGGCAGGAGACGCTTGACTTCAATCTTCAGTGTTTTTGTTGTGGCCACTTTTGTTCTTTTGTCTTTATTCCCGCTTTTCTTCTCTTTCTTCTATTAGAGTTGCTGAAGCTTGTATATTCTTTCATTACAGTACTTGATGCTTTAGAACTTTATTGAATAGGGTGCCTATTTTCTGGCCAAGTTTGGATGTTGAATATCTTAATACTTCATTCAAAATTACTTCACCACCCATCATAATGTTCTGTGTTCTGAGAAGATGCTTGATTAGCTTCACTAGACGCTTCTTAAATGAGCTAAGGCGCTTGGGTATCCGCTTTGCACATTCGCATGTCTGTTTAACTCATAGCATTCTGACCATTTAGCGTATTATGCTTCTTTAACCTTGTTACTGGCCGAATTAGGATTCGATGTCTTCATGAAACTTGTTTATATGGATATTAGATTTAATGGGACACCGGTTTCATCCAATTCGAACATCATCAGCTCAATATATGGCCATCATTCGCTACAAAGGTATGACATTCAAGAACGTCATCACATCACCAACTTACGGATGCATTTTGACAATGATAGAGATCAATTTCGTTCTTGACCTCTTCACAAGAGCTGCAGATATTTCTTTGAGCCTTCCAAAGATACCAAGATCGATAATTTTGAACACCCAAAGCTCCAGAAATTGTCAGCAGACGGTTGCATGTTCTTATTGTCACGAACAGTATCACGTCTCAGGCCTGAAGAAAGAATTTCACTCCGATAGAGATTGATACAGATCTCAGCTTCTTCAGGAAACATGTTGGTATTTCTCTTATCTTTTTAACAAAACCAAGATCACTTCATTAGGACGAGCGTGCCTGGAAATACGGCATTTCGACGTTTGATTTTCGGCAACAGTCGTTTGACTTCAATCTTCATTGTTTTTGCTGTTGTCGCTTTTGTACTTTTGTCTTTATTCACGCTTTTCTTCTCTTTCTTCTGTTAGAGTTGCTGAAGCTTGTATAATCTTAATTAACAGTACTTGATGCTTCGGAACTTTATTTAAAAGGGTACCTCATTTTCTGGTCAACCTTAGACGTTGAATATCTTCATAGTTCATTCAAAATTACTTCTCTAGCCATCCTAATTTACGGTATTCTGAGTAGACGCCTGATTGACTTCACTGGACGCTTCTTAAAATATCTAAGGCGCTTGGTTATCCGCTTTGCACATTCACAAGTCTGTTTAACTCGTAGCATTCTGATCATTTAGCGTATTATGCATCTTTGACCCTGTTACTGGCCGAATTAGGATTCGATGTCTTCATGAAACTTGTTTATATGGATATTAGGTTCAATGAGACACCAGTTTCATCCTATTCGAACACCGTCGGCTCAATATATGGCCAACAGATGCTACAAAAGTATGACAGTCAAGAACGACATCACGTCACCAACTTACGGATGCATTTTGACAAAGATAGAGATCGATTTCGTTCTTGACCTCTTCATGAGAGCTGCAGATATTTCTTTGAGCCTCCCAACGATAACAAGATTGATACTTTTGCACTCGCATAGCTCCAGAAATTGTCAGCAGATGGTTGCATGTTCTGATTGCCACGAACTGTATCACATCTCATGCTTGAAGAAGGAATTTCACTCCGATAGAGATTGATACAGATCTCGGATTCTTCATGAAACATATAGGTATTTCTCTTATCTTTCTAACAAAACCAAGATCACTTCATTAGGACGAGCGTGCCTCAAAATACGGCGTTTCGGACGTTTGATTTTCGGCAACAGACGTTTGACTTCAATCTTCATTGTTTTTGCTGTTGCCGCTTTTGTACTTTTGTCTTTATTCACGCTTTTCTTCTCTTTCTTCTATTAGGGTTGCTGAAGCTTGTATAATCTTAATTTACAGTACTTGATGCTTCAGAACTTTATTTAAAAGGGTACCTCATTTTCTGGTCAACCATGGACGTTGAATATCTTAATACTTCATTCAAAACAACTTCTCCAGCCATCATAATGATCGGTATTCTGAGTAGACGCTTGATTGGCTTTACTGGATGGTTCTTAAAAGAGCTAAGGCGCTTGGTTATCCGCTTTACACATTCACAAGTCTGTTTAACTCGTAGCATTCTGACAATTTAGCATATTATGCATCTTTGACCCTGTTACTGGCCGAATTCAGATTCGATGTCTTCACGAAATTTGTTTATATGGATATTAGCTTTAATGAGACATCAGTTTCATCCAATTAGAGTGCAACACCCTTTCCCGAGTGTCACATTCCCGAACGTTTATAAGGCCGAAAATATTTCTTAATGCGGAAAATACGATTTTTTTTTTTTTCACAAGATGCAATGGGATTTAGCAAAGGTAAATAATACTAATAACGAACTTAGGTTCGCCATACATTTCTAGAACAATATGCATAATAAATACAGGGACATAAACAGAAAAAAAGGAATAATATTATATACAGACATAAGTCTAATGTATAACTGATACAATAAGTACTAGGAGTCGTAGCTCCCAAAAGGTACTACAAAAACTAACATAGTCTGGCCGACAACAAAACTAGACCACAAAAAGAAGGTCCGCCTCAGGGCTCAAGGAAACTACTGGGCTGAACCATCGTCACGTCTATCTGTTCAAACAGCAACAGCAAATACCAACAGAAAACATACAGATATGGGTGAGATTCCCGTTCATCAACACAGCAAAACAGCAATAGTAAAAATGGGACGACTCTCCGGGTAACAGCGTACCCAACATGCTTACAAGAATTCTCAATGTCAAACATATTAAGCAGTTGACAGCATAATATCCTGTTAAGCAGTTAACAGCATAAAATAAGGTATTCTTAAACAGTACAACGATGTATAACAGAAAATGTAAACATCAATAGCCATGCAATGCAATGCAATGTATATGACTCAATGTCAATGTCACTGGGTACTACTCTGACCCCTACTCCATGGAGCTAACAAAACATTCGGAGAGAGTGAATGGGAGGACATGTTCCGGTTTCTGCCAGCCATGAGCAAGATGCTACAACATTCGTAACGTGCACGTATCTGGCTTTACGGTAACACTCTCGACCAAACATGAAAAGTAGGGCATCTAGTAGAGGATATCAGTATATTGCACGGATTGGCCACGACACAGAAGAGCTACCAACTGGCCACATGTCAGCCCTTCCAACCCTGATACCTCCAAAAAGACCATTGAAGATCGTCACCGTAAGATTCGCACCCGCATCAAGGTGTAAGCTCAACTCCTAGGCTCAAGGCCTTACGACTATGAAATTGAAATGCCAATGCTTACACAAAGCAGATGCGATCAAGCAATGTCTATCCCCCGGATAAACCTCGAAGTCTACTAAGGTTCTCTTCCTTAGGAACTATACGTGTCTTTTGAAAACAAAACCTTTGTCCACCGGATAAATCTCGTGATCCCTCCGGGATCGAGTCATCACAAGACTGAAACAATTGAACGACTGATCGGGGTCCGAATCACCGGTCCGTCATCGAACTACTGTTTCAAAACCCAAAACGTTTCATGTTTGTGTTTATGGCTTATGAAGTCATTGATGTATTAAGTCATCAATGGTATAGCATGTGGTCTTGTTCCACTACATACCATACTTAAATATCCCTTGTTTTCAGCTCTAAGTCAATTACTTAACTTAGGCTTTTAAAACGTAAAACTTTACAGTTTGAGTTGAAAAACACACTTTATAAACAAACCATTTCTCGCGAGGCGAAGGTCTATGTCGCGACGCGAGGCTGAGAAGTTATCTTTACTGCTTGGAAAGTCCTTCTGCTTCGCGAGGCGAGGATTGTATCGCGACGCGAGGCAGAGAAGTGATCTTTTCTATTCAGACAGTCTTTCTGCTCCGCGAGGCGAGGATTATATCGCGACGCGAGGCAGAGAAGCTGCATCTTCACTATTTAGACGGTTCGCGGGGCGAGAACTGCTTCGCTGCGCGAGGCCGAGAAGTTGCATCTTTGCTACTTAGGCGGTTCGCGAGGCGAGACGACTTCGCGACGCGAGGCCGAGAAATTTCATCTTTGTTGCTCGGGCTAGTCCACTGTCTCGCGAGGCGAGGCAATGTTTGCCTGGCGAATGCCTTATCTTCCCTTTGTCTCGCGAGGCGAGACGGGGTTCGCTGGGCTAGTGCCCTGTTTCTCCTTTTCCTAACTCCTTCATTAATTCTTCTTTTGAAAAACTTAGTTTGATTAAAAGACTTATGGCTAAAGAAAAGACATTTTCCCACTTTGATGACACACTTTAAAGGTTAAAACTCTGATCTTTGGATCAAAAATCACTTTTGTTTCTCTTTGAAATCCTAGGTTATGAAATCATGTTTTGTTGCATCAAAACTTTGCCAAAACAAGAACAACATATGTTCTTATATTTTCCTCTTACTAAGGCCACAAGCCTACTCCAATGCAAAATGGAGACTTTACTTCACCAACAAGGTAAATGTAGCTCAAAAGCTCACACAATTATGGTAAACCACAATACACATTACTACATCATAATCAAACATATCCATCACACATCATGGTCTCATAATCAAACAATAAAAGTCCATACTTGATCTAGTGATCAAAGTAGGTTTTTCAACATACATGGAAATGATTTTCATTCAATCATATCTTCATCAACATATGCTAAAGCGCACTACAACATACTCAAGCATAAACTCATCATGACAATCTTGTTCTCCAAGAGAACTTAACAAAACTTAACATATAAAAGTGAACCCAAACTAAAGGGTTTCACCCACACATAAAATTAAACAACCATTCTCACTACCACCATCTTGGTGTGATGAGGTTCTTCTCCCCATACCTGTTGATGAGCAGATTCCCGGATCAAAGTCGGTTGATCGGTTTGTGAACCTCCTGATAATCGTCAACAACTACAACAACACAGCAACCAACATTAAACAACAATCAAAGCCAATCTCAACTATCATAACAAAGAGGATTTCGGCCACCCTAGGTTAAAAGTTTAGGAATTGGTTTTGGTTTTCCATTTCATGGATTCAAAGGCATTAGGAAAGCTAAGGATGAAATCAAGTGTTAAAAATCAAAAATTGATGAAAACACTATTCATCATCTTCATGTAGGGTTCGGCAAAAAAGTGCTTTTTGAGCTATGATGAGAGTTGAATCATAAGCTCTTGGGTTTAGGTAGAGATTGATGACGTGAGTTCAAAGAACTTGGTCTTACCTCAAAAGGATTTTTCTACAATTTCCTATGGATTTTCAAAGTTTTGGATCTAAGAAATTATTTTCATGAAAATGAAGATTGATCTTGAAATAAAGAAAGATTCAAGAAGCTAAGAGATCATAGAAGTGATCTTACCTTGAAATGAAGAAAAATTGCTCAAGGAATCAAGTGAATCCAACAAAAACTCAAGCTTTTCTAGGTGAAAATGGAGTTTTCTCTCAAGAACAACTATGGAGCTTCTAAGGATGAGGGGCTGTGCGAAAATGATGAAGTGAGGGGCTGAGTTCAGCCTCTTAAAAGTTCACTTAAGGGTAAAAAGGTCATTTGCCAAAAGGGTATAATGGTAAAAGTGTAAAAGACTAAGGTTAGGGGCATTTTGGTCATTTTGCGTCCAGATATTTCCGAACGTCATGACGACTCTGGCATACTCTCCCAAGTGTCCTGGGATGATGTGATATCAATATTATCTGTTGGCGAGTCCCGGTAAATCCATATGTGGCTCCGTTCGTCAGCCGATTGAGGATTCCGCCCGAACGAAGGTCAGGAAGTGATTTTTCTGAAATTTTTACGAAATTTAACCAAAACGTAGATAATCGAATTCTAAGACTTATTGTCTCGTTCACGGGTCCATCTGAGGTCTTCTGTGCAGTAAAATCATACTGTCAGTGTAAAAACGCAGATCGGACTCCGTTTGAGTTTTCGACCCAAAACTTAATCGTAGCTTCCTACGATATTGTCGAGCATGACTGTGGTCTCGGAATATTTTATTTCCATTCCTAAGACCTCGAATAAAATAAAGACATTAAATTACCAAAGAATTAGAGAACGTGAAAATCGGGGCGTTACATTCCTACCCCTCTTAAAAGAATTTCGTCCTCGAAATTATACGTACCTCTTAAAACAAACTCGGATACTGTTGTTGCATGTCCTCTTCTCTTTCCCAGGTAGCATCACCTGTAGTCTCGTTCCAGATAACTTTGACCAAAGCTATCTCCTTCCCTCGTAGTTTCTTTATCCTTCTGTCCTCGATCTTAACCGGCAATGTCTCATAGTTTAGGTTATCCTTTAGCTGTACTGAATCAGACTCTATGACGTGACTGGGATCAGGAATATACTTTCGCAATTGCGAAACATGAAAAACATTATGAAGGTTGGATAGAAAAGGCGGTAAAGCTATTTGGTAAGCTACTGGACCTATCCGACGAAGAATTTGGTAAGGTCCAATGAATTTTGGAGTGAGTTTTCTAGACTTCAGGACCCTGCCCACCCCAGTCATCGGAGTGACTCTCAAAAACACATGATCCCCTTCCTCGAACTCAAGTGGCCTACGTCTTTTATCCGCATAACTCTTCTGTCGGCTCTGAGTCGTCCTCATCTTTTCTTGAATCAGTTTCACCTTCTCGGTTGTTTGTTGCACTAGTTCAGGTCCTAAAGAAGCACTTTCTCCATCTTGGTACCAACACAAAGGTGTTCTGCAGCGTCGTCCATATAAAGCTTCGTAGGGTGTCATCCCTATACTCGAATGATAACTGTTGTTGTAGGCGAACTCTATCAACGGTAGGAAGTTCTCCCAACTTCCGGCATGTTCCAACACACACGCCCTCAACAGATCTTCTAACGACTGAATCGTCCTTTCCGATTGTCCATCAGTTTGAGGATGGTAAGCCGAACTTAATCGTAACTTTGTTCCTAAAGCTTCATGTAAACTTTGCCAAAAACGCGAAGTAAATCGCGGGTCTCTATCCGATACGATACTTGAAGGTACTCCATGCAGTCTCACAATCTCACTGATATAAATCTGAGTAAGCTTTTCCATAGAATACATGAGATTAATCGGTAGAAAATGAGCTGATTTCGTAAGCCTATCAATTATAACCCAAATGGAATCGTATCCTTTAGGTGTCCTTGGCAAACACGTCACGAAATCCATTGCTATGCCGTCCCATTTCCACTCTGGGATATCCAACGGAAGTAACATTCCAGCTGGCCTCTGGTGTTCAACCTTTGCTTTTTGACACACTAAGCAAGATGCCACATAATCGGCTACATCTCTTTTCATGCCTTGCCACCAAAACAACCGCTTCAGGTCTTGGTACATCTTGGTTGACCCTGGATGCATACTCAACTTGCTTCTATGAGCTTCGTCCAGAATTAACCTTCTTATCTCCGGGTTGTTTGGCACACAAACCCGTTCTCCTCATCTTAGGATTCCATCTGTTCCTTCTTTGTATTCAGACGTCATCCCTTTCTTTAGATTCCTTCGCTCTTTCTCCAGATACTGGTCGTATACTTGTTTCTCCCGGATCTGATCCATCAGATCACAAGATACCGTAACCATACCCACACATAGTCTTCCTGGCATACTAACCACGGACAGATGCATATCCCTGAATTGTTCCAACAGCTCGTGTTCCTTAACCATCATGGCAGACACATGTAACACTTTTCTACTCAGGGCATCCGCTACCACATTAGCTTTTCCCGGATGATACTGTAACTGGAAATCATAGTCCTTCAAAAATTCCAGCCACCGTCTTTGTCTCATGTTGAGCTCCTTCTGATCGAACAGATACTTCAAGCTCTTATGATCGCTGAAGACATTGAACGTCGAACCATACAAGTAATGCCTCCAAATCTTCAATGCAAAGACTACCGCTGCTAACTCTAGATCATGAGTTGGATAGTTCTTCTCGTGCACTTTCAACTGTCTCGAGGCGTACGCTACTACCTTCCGATTCTGCATCAGAACACAGCCTAAACCTTGGTATGAAGCATCACAGTACACTTCAAAAGGTTCGCTTGGATCTGGCAATATCAACACTGGCGATGTAGTTAGCCTCTTCTTCAACTCCTGAAAACTCTGCTCACAGGCTTCAGTCCATTCAAATGCTTTGTCCTTCCTCGTTAATTGGGTAAGAGGTCCTACAATCTTAGAAAATCCCTCAATGAACCTCCGATAATACCCAGCCAAACCCACAAAACTGCGTATCTCAGTCACTGTGGTTGGTCTTTCCCACTCAAGAACTGCTTCGACTTTCGACGGATCTACAACAATTCCTTCCTTTGAAATTACATGACCCAAAAACTGCACTTCGTCGAGCCAAAACTCACACTTGGACAACTTGGCATACAACTGTTTCTCCTTCAGAACTTGAAGAACCACACTAAGATGTTCAGCATGCTCTTCCTGGTCTTGCGAATAGATAAGTATGTCATCTATGAAGACAACGACAAACTGATCTAGGTATGGACGAAAGATCCTATTCATATAGTCCATGAATATAGCTGGAGCATTCGTCACACCAAACGGCATCACAAGATACTCATAGTGCCCATAGCGTGTTCGAAACGCTGTCTTCGGTATATCTTCTGCCTTCACACGAATCTGGTGATAACCCGATCGCAAATCAATCTTGGAGAAAACTGCCGCTCCCCTCAACTGATCCATCAAGTCATCTATCCTCGGAAGTGGATACTTGTTCTTAATAGTAACTTTATTCAATTGGCGATAATCCACACATAAACGAGATGTTCCATCTTTCTTTTTCACCAACAGCACAGGTGCTTCCCACGGCGACACACTGGGTCCAACAAATTGCTTCCCCAATAAGTCTACCAACTGTTCCTTCAAAGTTTCCAACTCAGCAGGTGCCATACGATACGGTGCCATAGACACTGGTTCTATTCCTGGCACAAGATCAATCGCAAACTCAATGTCCTGAACTGGCGGCAAACCTGGTACGTCTTCAGGAAAGACTTCCGGAAACTCATTCACGATAGGTATGCGCTCTAAGACTAGCTCGCTCTTGACCTCCAAAGAAGATAGTAACATGTATCCTTGAGCTCCTTCTCTCAAAGAAGCGTTTACTTGGTTGGCAGTCAAAAATCCAGAATTCTCACGACTAGGAAAAACTAAGGTTTTATTTGCACAGTCTAACATGATATGATTAGAAGATAACCAATCCATTCCTAAGATTACATCCATTTGCGAAAGAGGCAAACAGATCAAATCAATCAAAAATGTTCCACCTTTAACAGAAATAGAACAGTTCAAACAAACTTTAGCAGTTATAACAGGCTTTGCAGTAGGCGTAGAAATTACCAAATCAAAAGGTAAAGAAGACACAGGTAATCCCAACAGATTCACACAGTCATAGGCAATAAAGGAATGCGTTGCGCCTGAATCAAACAGTACAGTTAAGGTTTTACCTCCCATGACACACTGACCTTGGATCAAGTCTTCATTTTGAGAAGCTTCAGCACCTCCCATAGTGTAGACTATGCCCTTCATCTTAGGCCTTGCAGCTTGGACATTGTTGACAGAATGTTCCAATTTTGGTTGCATGCATTCACGTGAGATGTGTCCCGGCTTCCCACACTTGAAGCAGATAATCCCTTTGATCGAACAATCTCTGGTGATGTGATTGCTCTTTCCACACTTCATGCACTTGGTTGGGGCGTTTCCAGACTGACTGAAACTCCCACTGCTTCCTCCAATAGAACGTTGTTGTCGATCTTGTTGCTTTGCATAGGGCTTCCATCGAGATTTGTTGTCGCGACTACCGCTTCCTCTCTGGAACTTGCTCGGTCCAGAACTCAGTACCCGCTTGTCCTTGGGCTCCAAACTCTCGATCAGACGACACTTTTCCATTAGCCTCGGAAAAACAGAAATTTCCAATGGAACTACAGCTCTCTTCAAGCCGATCCTTAGACCTCCTTCGAATTTTTTGCACTTCCACTCTTCTCTTGGGTTGTCCAGAAAGTAATTTAAAAACTTTGCTAGACTTTCAAACTTGGCCCCGTACTCAGCTACGGTCATTCCCCCCTGTCTTAGCTGGAGGAACTCCATCTCTTTCTCGTGCCTTGCACTCGCAGGAAAATACTTCTCCAAGAATTTTCCCTTAAAAGCATTCCAATCCACAGCTTGTTGATCGTGCACCAGCATCTGACGGGCTCCTTCCCACCAGTATTCAGCATCCTCCACCAGCATATAGGTTGCATAGACAACCTTGTCATTCTCAGTACATCTCATCGCTCCAAATATTTTCTCTAGCGTTTGGATCCAGCGTTCAGCCAACTCAGGATTGAATTCACCTTTGAATTGAGGTGGATTCCGACGAAGAAATTCGTCCAGTCCTCTACCTCCGGCAGCTCTTTCGTCACGTTGAACCATAGCAGCAGCCATTTCCCGCATGGCGTTCACAGCAGTAGTCTGGTTTTGAGCAGCCATTGCTACCTTCAAAACCAGAACTGTCAAACTCAAGAACCACAACTAAAGCAAACAACAGAGAAACACACAGAGAACACAACACAAACAAGACAGACCATAACCTACAACCCCAAAAAGACTCGGCCAGCTCTGATACCAAACAATGCAACACCCTTTCCCGAGTGTCACATTCCCGAACGTTTATAAGGCCAAAAATATTTCTTAATGCGGAAAATACGGTTTTTTTTTTTTTTTTCACAAGATGCAATGGGATTTAGCAAAGGTAAATAATACTAATAATGAACTTAGGTTCGCCATACATTTCTAGAACAATATGCATAATAAATACAGGGACATAAACAGAAAAAAAGGAATAATATTATATACAGACATAAGTCTAATGTATAACTGATACAATAAGTACTAGGAGTCGTAGCTCCCAAAAGGTACTACAAAAACTAACATAGTCTAGCCGACAACAAAACTAGACCACAAAAAGAAGGTCCGCCTCAGGGCTCAAGGAAACTACTGGGTTGAACCATCGTCACGTCTATCTGTTCAAACAGCAACAGCAAATACCAACAGAAAACATACAGATATGGGTGAGATTCCCGTTCATCAACACAGCAAAATAGCAATAGTAAAAACGGGACGACTCACCGGGTAACAGCGTACCCAACATGCTTACAAGAATTCTCAATGTCAAACATATTAAGCAGTTGACAGCATAATATCCTGTTAAGCAGTTAACAGCATAAAATAAGGTATTCTTAAACAGTACAACGATGTATAACAGAAAATGTAAACATCAATAGCCATGCAATGCAATGCAATGTATATGACTCAATGTCAATGTCACTGGGTACTACTCTGACCCCTACTCCATGGAGCTAACAAAACATTCGGAGAGAGTGAATGGGAGTACATGTTCCGGTTTCTGCCAGCCATGAGCAAGATGCTACAACATTCGTAACGTGCATGTATCTGGCTTTACGGTAACACTCTCGACCAAATATGAAAAGTACGGCATCTAGTAGAGGATATCAGTGTATTGCACGGATTCGCCACGACACAGAAGAGCTACCAACTGGCCACATGTCAGCCCTTCCAACCCTGATACCTTTAAAAAGACCATTGAAGATCGTCACCGTAAGATTCGCACCCGCATCAAGGTGTAAGCTCAACTCCTAGGCTCAAGGCCTTACGACTATGAAATTGAAATGCCAATGCTTACACAAAGCAGATGCGATCAAGCAATGTCTATCCCCCGGATAAACCTCGAAGTCTACTAAGGTTCTCTTCCTTAGGAACTATACGTGTCTTTTGAAAACAAAACCTTTATCCACCGGATAAATCTCGTGATCCCTCCGGGATCGAGTCATCACAAGACTGAAACAATTGAACGATTGATCGGGGTCCGAATCACCGGTCCGTCATCGAACTACTGTTTCAAAACCCAAAACGTTTCATGTTTGTGTTTATGGCTGATGAAGTCATTGATGTATTAAGTCATCAATGGTATAGCATGTTGTCCTGTTTCACTACATACCATACTTAAATATCCCTTGTTTTCAGCTCTAAGTCAATTACTTAACTTAGGTTTTTAAAACATAAAACTTTACATTTTGAGTTGAAAAACACACTTTATAAACAAACCATTTCTCGCGAGGCAAAGGTCTATGTCGCGACGCGAGGCTGAGAAGTTATCTTTACTGCTTGGAAAGTCCTTCTGCTTCGCGAGGCGAGGATTGTATCGCGACACGAGGCAGAGAAGTGATCTTTTCTATTCAGACAGTCTTTCTGCTCCGCGAGGCGAGGATTATATCGCGACGCGAGGCAGAGAAGCTGCATCTTCACTATTTAGGCGGTTCGCGGGGCGAGAACTGCTTCGCTGCGCGAGGCCGAGAAGTTGCATCTTTGCTACTTAGGCGGTTCGCGAGGCGAGACGACTTCGCGACACGAGGCCGAGAAATTTCATCTTTGTTGCTCGGGCTAGTCCACTGTCTCGCGAGGCGAGGCAATGTTTGCCTGGCGAATGCCTTATCTTCCCTCTGTCTCGCGAGGCGAGACGGGGTTCGCTGGGCTAGTGCCCTGTTTCTCCTTTTCCTAACTCCTTCATTAATTCTTCTTTTGAAAAACTTAGTTTGATTAAAAGACTTATGGCTAAAGAAAAGACATTTTCCCACTTTGATGACACACTTTAAAGGTTAAAACTTTGATCTTTGGATCAAAATTCACTTTTGTTTCTCTTTGAAATCCTAGGTTATGAAATCATGTTTTGTTGCATCAAAACTTTGCCAAAACAAGAACAACATACGTTCTTATATTTTCCTCTTACTAAGGCCACAAGCCTACTCCAATGCAAAATGGAGACTTTAATTCACCAACAAGGTAAATGTAGCTCAAAAGCTCACACAATTATGGTAAACCACAATACACATTACTACATCATAATCAAACATATCCATCACACATCATGGTCTCATAATCAAACAATAAAAGTCCATACTTGATCTAGTGATCAAAGTAGGTTTTTCAACATACATGGAAATGATTTTCATTCAATCATATCTTCATCAACATATGCTAAAGCGCACTACAGCATACTCAAGCATAAACTCATCATGACAATCTTGTTCTCCAAGAGAACTTAACAAAACTTAACATATAAAAGTGAACCCAAACTAAAGGGTTTCACCCACACATAAAATTAAACAACCATTCTCACTACCACCATCTTGGTGTGATGAGGTTCTTCTCCCCATACCTGTTGATGAGCAGATTCCCGGATCAAAGTCGGTTGATCGGTTTGTGAACCTCCTGATAATCGTCAACAACTACAACAACACAACAACCAACATTAAACAACAATCAAAGCCAATCTCAACTATCATAACAAAGAGGATTTCGGCCACCCTAGGTTAAAAGTTTAGGAATTGGTTTTGTTTTTCCATTTCATGGATTCAAAGGCATTAGGAAAGCTAAGGATGAAATCAAGTGTTAAAAATCAAAAATTGATGAAAACACTATTCATCATCTTCATGTAGGGTTCGGCCAAAAAGTGCTTTTTGAGCTATGATGAGAGTTGAATCATAAACTCTTGGGTTTAGGTAGAGATTGATGCTGTGAGTTCAAAGAACTTGGTCTTACCTCAAAAGGATTTTTCTACAATTTCCTATGGATTTTCAAAGTTTTGGATCTAAGAAATTATTTTCATGAAAATGAAGATTGATCTTGAAATAAAGAAAGATTCAAGAAGCTAAGAGATCATAGAAGTGATCTTACCTTGAAATGAAGAAAGATTGCTCAAGGAATCAAGTGAATCCAACAAAAACTAAAGCTTTTCTAGGTGAAAATGGAGTTTTCTCTCAAGAACAACTATGGAGCTTCTAAGGATGAGGGGCTGTGCGAAAATGATGAAGTGAGGGGCTGAGTTCAGCCTCTTAAAAGTTCACTTAAGGGTAAAAAGGTCATTTGCCAAAAGGGTATAATGGTAAAAGTGTAAAAGACTAAGGTTAGGGGCATTTTGGTCATTTTGCATCCAGATATTTCCGAACGTCATGACGACTCTGGCATACTCTCCCAAGTGTCCTGGGATGATGTGATATCAAGATTATCTGTTGGCGAGTCCCGGTAAATCCATATGTGGCTCCGTTCGTCAGCCGATTGAGGATTCCGCCTGAACGAAGGTCAGGAAGTGATTTTTCTGAAATTTTTACGAAATTTAACCAAAACGTAGATAATCGAATTCTAAGACTTATTGTCTCGTTCACGGGTCCATCTGAGGTCTTCTGAGCAGTAAAATCATACTGTCAGTGTAAAAACGCAGACCGGACTCCGTTTGAGTTTTCGACCCAAAACTTAATCGTAGTTTCCTACGATATTGTCGAGCATGACTGTGGTCTCGGAATATTTTATTTCCATTCCTAAGACCTCGAATAAAATAAAGACATTAAAATACTAAAGAATTAGAAAACGTGAAAATCGGGGCGTTACATAGAGCACCATCAGCTCAATATATAGCCATCAGACGCGGCAAAGGTATGACAGTCAGGAACGTCATCACGTCACCAACTTACGGATGCATTTTGACAAAGATAGAGATCGATTTCGTTCTTGACCTCTTCACGAGAGCTGCTGATATTTCTTTGAGCCTTCCAAAGATACCAAGATTGATAATTTTGAACGCCCAAAGCTCCAGAAATTGTCAGCAAACGGTTGCATGTTCTTATTGTCACGAACAGTATCACGTCTCAAGCTTGAAGAAGGAATTTCACTCCGATAGAGATTGATACAGATCTCGGCTTCTTCAGGAAACATGTAGGTATTTCTCTTATCTTTTTAACAAAACCAAGATCACTTCATTAGGACGAGCGTGCCTGGAAATACGGCATTTCGGACGTTTGATTTTCGGCAACAGTCGTTTGACTTCAATCTTCATTGTTTTTACTGTTGTCGCTTTTGTACTTTTGTCTTTATTCACGCTTTTCTTATCTTTCATCTATTAGAGTTGCTGAAGCTTGTATAATCTTAATTAACAGTACTTGATGATTCAGAACTTTATTTAAAAGGGTATCTCATTTTCTGGTCAACCTTAGACGTTGAATATCTTAATACTTCATTCAAAATTACTTCTCCACCCATCATAATGTTTTGTATTATGAGAAGACGCTTGATTAACTTCACTAGACGCTTCTTAAATGAGCTAAGGCGCTTGGGTATTCGCTTTGCACATTCGCATGTCAGTTTAACTCATAGCATTCTGACCATTTAGCGTATTATGCATCTTTGACCCTGTTACTGGCCGAATTCAGATTCGATGTCTTCACGAAACTTGTTTATATGGATATTAGCTTTAATGAGACATCAGTTTCATCCAATTAGAGCACCATCAGCCCAATATATAGCCATCAGACGCGACAAAGGTATGACAGTCAGGAACGTCATCACGTCACCAACTTACGGATGCATTTTGACAAAGATAGAGATCGATTTCGTTCTTGACCTCTTCACGAGAGCTGCAGATATTTCTTTGAGCCTTCCAAAGATACCAAGATCGATAAATTTGAACGCCCAAAGCTCCAGAAATTGTCAGCAGACGGTTGCATGTTCTTATTGTCACGAACAGTATCACGTCTCAAGCTTGAAGAAGGAATTTCACTCCGATAGAGATTGATACAGATCTCGGCTTCTTCAGGAAACATGTAGGTATTTCTCTTATCTTTTTAAAAAAACTAAGATCATTTCATTAGGACGAGCGTGCCTGGAAATACGGCATTTCGGACGTTTGATTTTCGGCAACAGTCATTTGACTTCAATCTTCACTGTTTTTGCTGTTGTCGCTTTTGTACTTTTGTCTTTATTCACGCTTTTCTTATCTTTCTTCTATTAGAGTTGCTGAAGCTTGTATAATCTTAATTAACAGTACTTGATGCTTCCGAACTTTATTTAAAAGGGTACCTCATTTTCTGGTCAACCTTGGACGTTGAATATCTTCATAGTTCATTCAAAATTACTTCTCTAGCCATCCTAATGTACGGTATTCTGAGTAGACGCCTGATTGGCTTCACTGGACGCTTCTTGAAATATCTAAGGCGCTTGGTTATCCGCTTTGCACATTCACAAGTGTGTTTAACTCGTAGCATTCTGACCATTTAGCGTATTATGCATCTTTGACCCTGTTACTGGCCGAATTAGGATTCGATGTCTTCATGAAACTTGTTTATATGGATATTTGGTTCAATGAGACACCAGTTTCAACCTATTCGAACACCGTTAGCTCAATATATGGCCAACAGATGCTACAAAAGTATGATAGCCAAGAACGACATCACGTCACCAACTTACGGATGCATTTTGACAAAGATAGAGATCGATTTCGTTCTTGACCTCTTCATGAGAGCTGCAGATATTTCTTTGAGCCTCCCAACGATAACAAGATTGATACTTTTGCACTCGTATAGCTCCAGAAATTGTCAGCAGACGGTTGCATGTTCTGATTGCCACGAACTGTATCACATCTCATGCTTGAAGAAGGAATTTCACTCCGATAGAGATTGATACAGATCTCGGATTCTTCATGAAACATATAGGTATTTCTCTTATCTTTCTAACAAAACCAAGATCACTTCATTAGGACGAGCGTGCCTCAATATACGGCGTTTCGGACGTTTGATTTTCGGCAACAGACGTTTGACTTCAATCTTCATTGTTTTTGCTGTTGCCGCTTTTGTACTTTTGTCTTTATTCACGCTTTTCTTCTCTTTCTTCTATTAGGGTTGCTGAAGCTTGTATAATCTTAATTTACAGTACTTGATGCTTCAGAACTTTATTTAAAAGGGTACCTCATTTTCTGGTCAACCTTGGACGTTGAATATCTTAATACTTCATTCAAAACAACTTCTCCAGCCATCATAATGATCGGTATTCTGAGTAGACGCTTGATTGGCTTTATTGGATGGTTGTTAAAAGAGCTAAGGCGCTTGGTTATCCGCTTTACACATTCACAAGTCTGTTTAACTCATAGCATTCTGACAATTTAGCATATTATGCATCTTTGACCCTGTTACTGGCCGAATTCAGATTCGATGTCTTCACGAAACTTGT
Organism: Ammopiptanthus mongolicus; assembly: GCA_039655645.1. Classification (NCBI taxonomy): domain Eukaryota; kingdom Viridiplantae; phylum Streptophyta; class Magnoliopsida; order Fabales; family Fabaceae; genus Ammopiptanthus; species Ammopiptanthus mongolicus. Next base: position 20,636,951 of record CM077350.1, on the reverse strand, counting down.
TTATATGGATATTAGCTTTAATGAGACATCAGTTTCATCCTATTAGAGCACCATCAGCTCAATATATAGCCATCAGACGCGACAAAGGTATGACAGTCAGGAACGTCATCACGTCACCAACTTACGGATGCATTTTGACAAAGATAGAGATCGATTTCGTTCTTGACCTCTTCACGAGAGCTGCAGATATTTCTTTGAGCCTTCCAAAGATACCAAGATCGATAATTTTGAACGCCCAAAGCTCCATAAATTGTCAGCAGACGGTTGCATGTTCTTATTGTCACGAACAGTATCACGTCTCAAGCTTGAAGAAGGAATTTCACTCCGATAGAGATTGATACAGATCTCGGCTTCTTCAGGAAACATGTAGGTATTTCTCTTATCTTTTTAACAAAACCAAGATCACCTCATTAGGACGAGCGTGCCTAGAAATACGACATTTCGGACGTTTGATTTTCGGCAACAGTCGTTTGACTTCAATCTTCATTGTTTTTGCTGTTGTCGCTTTTGTACTTTTGTCTTTATTCACGCTTTTCTTATCTTTCTTCTATTAGAGTTGCTGAAGCTTATATAATCTTAATTAACAGTACTTGATGCTTCAGAACTTTATTTAAAAGGGTACCTCATTTTCTGGTCAACCTTGGACGTTGAATATCTTCATAGTTCATTCAAAATTACTTCTCTAGCCATCCTAATGTACGGTATTCTGAGTAGACGCCTGATTGGCTTCGCTGGACGCTTCTTAAAATATCTAAGGCGCTTGGTTATCCGCTTTGCACATTCACAAGTCTGTTTAACTCGTAGCATTCTGACCATTTAGCGTATTATGCATCTTTGACCCTGTTACTGGCCGAATTAGGATTCGATGTCTTCATGAAACTTGTTTATATGGATATTAGGTTCAATGAGACACCAGTTTCATCCTATTCGAACACTGTCAGCTCAATATATGGCCAACAGATGCTACAAAAGTATGATAGTCAAGAACGACATCACGTCACCAACTTACGGATGCATTTTGACAAAGATAGAGATCGATTTCGTTCTTGACCTCTTCATGAGAGCTGTAGATATTTCTTTGAGCCTCCCAACGATAACAAGATTGATACTTTTGCACTCGCATAGCTCCAGAAATTGTCAGCAGACGGTTGCATGTTCTGATTGCCACGAACTGTATCACATCTCATGCTTGAAGAAGGAATTTCACTCCGATAGAGATTGATACAGATCTCGGATTCTTCATGAAACATATAGGTATTTCTCTTATCTTTCTAACAAAACCAAGATCACTTCATTAGGACGAGCGTGCCTCAAAATACGGCGTTTCGGACGTTTGATTTTCGGCAACAGACGTTTGACTTCAATCTTCATTGTTTTTGCTGTTGCCGCTTTTGTACTTTTGTCTTTATTCACGCTTTTCTTCTCTTTCTTCTATTAGGGTTGCTGAAGCTTGTATAATCTTAATTTACAGTACTTGATGCTTCAGAACTTTATTTAAAAGGGTACCTCATTTTCTGGTCAACCTTGGACGTTGAATATCTTAATACTTCATTCAAAACAACTTCTCCAGCCATCATAATGATCGGTATTCTGAGTAGACGCTTGATTGGCTTTATTGGATGGTTGTTAAAAGAGCTAAGGCGCTTGGTTATCCGCTTTACACATTCACAAGTCTGTTTAACTCATAGCATTCTGACAATTTAGCATATTATGCATCTTTGACCCTGTTACTGGCCGAATTCAGATTCGATGTCTTCACGAAACTTGTTTATATGGATATTAGCTTTAATGAGACATCAGTTTCATCCTATTAGAGCACCATCAGCTCAATATATAGCCATCAGACGCGACAAAGGTATGACAGTCAGGAACGTCATCACGTCACCAACTTACGGATGCATTTTGACAAAGATAGAGATCGATTTCGTTCTTGACCTCTTCACGAGAGCTGCAGATATTTCTTTGAGCCTTCCAAAGATACCAAGATCGATAATTTTGAACGCCCAAAGCTCCATAAATTGTCAGCAGACGGTTGCATGTTCTTATTGTCACGAACAGTATCACGTCTCAAGCTTGAAGAAGGAATTTCACTCCGATAGAGATTGATACAGATCTCGGCTTCTTCAGGAAACATGTAGGTATTTCTCTTATCTTTTTAACAAAACCAAGATCACTTCATTAGGACGAGCGTGCCTAGAAATACGACATTTCGGACGTTTGATTTTCGGCAACAGTCGTTTGACTTCAATCTTCATTGTTTTTGCTGTTGTCGCTTTTGTACTTTTGTCTTTATTCACGCTTTTCTTATCTTTCTTCTATTAGAGTTGCTGAAGCTTATATAATCTTAATTAACAGTACTTGATGCTTCAGAACTTTATTTAAAAGGGTACCTCATTTTCTGGTCAACCTTGGACGTTGAATATCTTCATAGTTCATTCAAAATTACTTCTCTAGCCATCCTAATGTACGGTATTCTGAGTAGACGCCTGATTGGCTTCGCTGGACGCTTCTTAAAATATCTAAGGCGCTTGGTTATCCGCTTTGCACATTCACAAGTCTGTTTAACTCGTAGCATTCTGACCATTTAGCGTATTATGCATCTTTGACCCTGTTACTGGCCGAATTAGGATTCGATGTCTTCATGAAACTTGTTTATATGGATATTAGGTTCAATGAGACACCAGTTTCATCCTATTCGAACACTGTCAGCTCAATATATGGCCAACAGATGCTACAAAAGTATGATAGTCAAGAACGACATCACGTCACCAACTTACGGATGCATTTTGACAAAGATAGAGATCGATTTCGTTCTTGACCTCTTCATGAGAGCTGTAGATATTTCTTTGAGCCTCCCAACGATAACAAGATTGATACTTTTGCACTCGCATAGCTCCAGAAATTGTCAGCAGACGGTTGCATGTTCTGATTGCCACGAACTGTATCACATCTCATGCTTGAAGAAGGAATTTCACTCCGATAGAGATTGATACAGATCTTGGATTCTTCATGAAACATGTAGGTATTTCTCTTATCTTTCTAACAAAACCAAGATCACTTCATTAGGACGAGCGTGCCTCAAAATACGGCGTTTCGGACGTTTGATTTTCGACAACAGACGTTTGACTTCAATCTTCATTGTTTTTGCTGTTGCCGCTTTTGTTCTTTTGTCTTTATTCGCGCTTTTCTTCTCTTTCTTCTATTAGAGTTGCTGAAGCTTGTATAATCTTAATTTACAGTACTTGATGCTTTAGAACTTTATTTAAAAGGGTACCTCATTTTCTGGTCAACCTTGGACGTTGAATATCTTAATACTTCATTCAAAATTACTTCTCCAGCCATCATAATGCTCGGTATTCTGAGTAGATGCTTGATTGGCTTTACTGGACGGTTCTTAAAAGAGCTATGGCGCTTGGTTATCTGCTTTACACATTCACAAGTCTGTTTAACTCGTAGCATTTTAACAATTTACCATATTATGCATCTTTGACCCTATTACTGGCCGAATTAGGATTCGATGTCTTCATGAAACTTGTTTATATGGATATTAACTTTAATGAGACACCAGTTTCATCCAATTCGAGCACCATCAGCTCAATATATGGCCATCAGACGCGACATAGGTATGACAGTCAGGAACGTCATCACATCACCAACTTACGGATGCATTTTGACAAAGATAGAGATCGATGTCGTTCTTGACCTCTTCACGAGAGCTGCAGATATTTCTTTGAGCCTTCCAAAGATACCAAGATCGATAATTTTGAACACCCAAAGCTCCAGAAATTGTCAGGAGACGGTTGCATGTTCTTATTGTCACGAACAGCATCACGTCTCAAGCTTGAAGAAGGAATTTCACTCCGATAGAGATTGATACAGATCTCGGCTTCTTCAGGAAACTTGTAGGTATTTCTCTTATCTTTTTAAAAAAAACCATGATCATTTCCTCAGGACGAGTGTACCTCAAAATACGACGTTTCGTACGCTTGATTGTCGGCAGGAGACGCTTGACTTCAATCTTCAGTGCTTTTGTTGTTGCCACTTTTATACTTTTGCCTTTATTCCTGCTTTTCTTCTTTGTCTTCTATTATAGTTGCTGAAGCTTGTATATTCTTACATTACAGTACTTGATGCTTCAGAACTTTATTGAAAAGGGTACCTCATTTTCTGGTCAAGCTTGGATGTTGAATATCTTAATACATCATTCAAAATTACTTCTTCACCCATCATAATGTTCTGTATTCTGAGAAGACGCTTGATTAGCTTCACTAGACGTGGGCATCGGATTAGCAGGTATATAATTGTCGGGATGCCCCAAAACATTAGGAGCATAAAAAATCCAAATGGAAAAAAAGATAGCAAAAGCTACCCAACCTACTAGATCCTGGTAGAGTTACGCAATTCTTTTCTTCCTTCGCTGCTTCAAGACGCTAGAGCTGCGCTGGCTGGGCCTCGACTCCGCCAGTCCGTGCTTGCTGTCATGCCGGCAAAAGCAGGGCTTTCGGCCTTACCTACTATTGGATTTGAACCAATGACTCTCGCCAGATCCAAGTAGTAGTATCAGGTCCCTTAGCTATTGTTCTTGAGAAATGACCGGGTTTTGCCCATTCCTTGAAAGAAGTTTTTATGGGATCCCTATCTACCAAAATTTTGACTTCTGGTACTATAGATGTCCGAATTGGATGAAACCGGTGTCTCATCAAACCTCATATCCATTTATACAAGTTTCATGAAGACATCGAATCCTAATTCGGCCTTAAAAAAGGTAAAGGAAGCATAATACGCCAACGGGTGAGAATGCTACGAGTTAAACAGCCTTATGAATGTGCCCAGTGGATAACCAAGCCTCTTATCGCATTTAAGAAGCTTCCAGTGAAGTTAAACAAGTGTCTACTCAGAATACAGAATATTATGGTTCAAGGAGAAGTCATTTTGAAGTATTAAAATATTCCAAGACCAAACATTAACAGAAAATGGGGTACCCTTTTGAATAAAGTTTTGAAGCATCACGTACTCTAACTGAAGGATTTCGACAACTCTAACATAATAAAGATAAAAGAAGCCTGAACAAAGGCAAAAGTAATAATGCTACAAAAGCAAAAACACTGAAGATTAAAGTCAAGCGTCTGCTGCCGACAATCAGGCATATGACACGTCGTATTTCGAGGTAAACTCATCCAAATTAAGTGATCTTGGTTTAGTTAGAATGATAAGATTCCTGAAGAAGTTGAGATTTGATTCAATCCCTATCTGAGTGAAATTCCTTCTTCAAGGAGCAGATGTGAAACTGTTTATGACAATCAGAACATGCAACCGTCTGATGACAATTTCCGGAGCTTTATGTGTTCAAATGCATCAATCTTGGTAATGTTGGTAGACGCAGAAAACAATCTTCAACTTTCCTGAAGAGGTCGAAAGCGAAATCGATCCCTATCTTTGTCAAATTGAATCTGTAGGTTGCTGACGTGATGCTGTTCCTAGCAGTGATACCATTGTAGCGTCTAATGGCCATATCTTGCGCTGTAGGTGTCCGAATTGGATAAAACTGGTGTCTCATTAAACCTAATGTCCATTTATGCAAGTTTGATGCTGACATCGAATCCTAATTCGGCCGTTAAGAGGGTCCAGGAAGCATGATACGATAACTGGTCAGAATGCTACTAGTGAAATAGCCTTGTGAATATGCCCAGTGGATAACCAAGAGTCTTATCTAATTTATGAAGGGTCCAGTGAAGCTAATCAAGCGTCTTCTCAGAATACTAATCATTATGATGAATGGAGAAGAAATTTTGAATGAAGTGTTATAATATTCAAATTTTAAGCTTGACCAGAAAATGAGGTACCTTTTTCAATAAAGTTCTGAAGCATCAAGTACTGTAACAGAAGAAGACAAAAGCTTCAGCAACTCTAACAGAATAAAGATAAATGAAGCCCGAACAAAGACAATAGTAATAAAGCTGCAAAAGCAAAAACTGAAGATTGAAGTCAGGCGACTGCTGCCGACAATCAAGCGTATTAAACGTCGTATTTGGAGGAGCTCTCATCCAAATAAAGTGATATTGGTTTAGTTAGAAAAATAAGATAGATACCCATAAGTTTCCTGTATAAGTCGAGATCTGAATCAATCTCTATCGGAGTGAAATTCCTTCGTCAAGGTGGAGATGTGATACTGTTCGTGACAATCAGAATATGCAAGCTTCTGCTGACAATTTCGGGATCTTTAGCTGTTCAAATGCATCGATCTTGGTATCGTTCGAAGACGCGAAAAAATATCTGCATCTTTCATGAGGAGGTCGGGAGCGAAATCGATCTCTATCTTTGTCAAATTGTATCCGTAGGTTGGTCTCGTGATGCTGTTCCTGACTATCATACCTTTATAGCATCTATGGGCCAAATCTTGCACTATAGGTGTCCGAATTGGATGAAACTAGTGTCTCATTAAACCTAATATCCAATAAAACAAGATTCATGAAGACATCAAATCCAAATTCTGCCAATAAGAAGGTCAAGGAAGCATAATACGCTACCTGGTCAGAATGCTACGAGTTAAACAGCCTTGTGAATGTGCCCAGTGGATAACCAAATGTCTTATCTCATTTAAAAAGGGTCCTGTGAAGCTAATCAAGCTTCTGCTCAGAATACTGAACATTATGATGAATGGAGAAGAAATTTTGAATGAAGTGTTATAATATTTAAAGTCCAAGCTTGACCAGAAAATGAGGTACCTTTTTCAATAAAGTTCTGAAGCATCAAGTACTGTAACAGAAGAAGACAAAAGCTTCAGCAACTCTAACAGAAGAAAGATAAATGAAGCCCGAACAAAGACAAAAGTAATAAAGCTGTAAAAGAAAAAACGCTGAAGATTGAATTCAGGGGTCTTGTGCCGACAATCAAGCGTACGAAACGTCGTATTTGGAGGAACACTCGTCCAAATGAAGTGATATTGGTTTAGTTAGAAAAATAAGATAGATACCCATAAGTTTCCTGTATAAGTCGAGATCTAAATCAATCTCTATCGGAGTGAAATTCCTTCGTCAAGGTGGAGATGTGATACTGTTCGTGACAATCAGAATATGCAAGCTTCTGCTGACAATTTCAGGATCTTTAGCTGTTCAAATGCATCGATCTTGGTATCGTTCGAAGACGCGGAAAAATATATGCATCTTTCATGAGGAGGTCGGGAGCGAAATCGATCTCTATCTTTGTCAAATTGTATCCGTAGGTTGGTCTCGTGATGCTGTTCCTGACTGTCAAACCTTTGCAGCATCTATTGGCCAAATCCTGCGCTATAGGTGTCCGAATTGGATGAAACTAGTGTCTCAAAAAACCTAATATCCAATTAAACAAGTTTCATGAAGACATCAAATCCAAATTCTGCCATTAAGAAGGTCAAGGAAGCATAATACGCTACCTGGTCAGAATGCTACGAGTTAAACAGCCTTGTGAATGTGCCCAGTGGATAACCAAGTGTCTTATCTCATTTAAAAAGGGTCCTGTGAAGCTAATCAAGCTTTTGCTCAGAATACTGAACATTATTATGAATGGAGAAGAAATTTTGAATGAAGTGTTATAATATTCAAATTCCAAGCTTGACCAGAAAATGAGGTACCTTTTTCAATAAAGTTTTGAAGCATCAAGTATTGTAACAGAAGAAGACAAAAGCTTCAGCAACTCTAACAGAAGAAAGATAAATGAAGCCCGAACATAGACAAAAGTAATAAAGCTGCAAAAGCAAAAACGCTGAAGATTGAAGTCAGGCGTCTTGTGCCAACAATCAAGCGTACGAAACGTCGTATTTGGAGGAACACTCGTCCAAATGAAGTGATAGTGGTTTAGTTAGAAAGATAAGATAAATACCCATAAGTTTCCTGTATATGTCGAGATATGAATCAATTTCTATCGGAGTGAAATTCCTTCGTCAAGGTGTAGATGTGATACTGTTTGTGACAATCAGAACATGCAAGCGTCTGCTGACAATTTCTTGAGCAGCTGTTCAAATGCATCGATCTTGGTATCATTTGAAGACACAAAAAACTATCTGCAACATTCATGTAGATGTCGAGGGCGATGTCGATCTCTATCTTTGTCAAATTGTATCCGTAGGTTGGCGACGTGATGCTGTTGCTGAAAGTCATACCTTTGTAGCGTCTATTGGCCATATCTTGCACTATAGGTGTCCGAATTGGATGAAACCGGTGTCTCATTAAACCTCATATCCATTTATACAATTTTCATGAAGACATCGAATCCTAATTCGGCCCATAAGAAGCTCAAGGAAGCATAATATGCCAACGGGTCAGAATGCTACGAGTTAAACAGCCCTGTGAATGTGCCCAGTGGATAACCAAGCCTCTTATCGCATTTAAGAAGCGTCCAGGGAAATTAACCAAGCGTCTACTCAGAATACAGAGAATTATGATAAAAGGAGAAGTAATTTTGAAGTATTAAAATATTCCAAGTCCAAGCATTAACAGAAAATGGGGTACCCTTTTCAATAAAGTTTTGAAACATCAAGTACTGTAACTGAAGGATACAGAAGGTTCAACAACTCTAACATAATAAAGATAAAAGAAGCCTGAACAAAGGCAAAAGTAATAAAGCTACAAAAGCAACAACAATGAAGATTGAAGTCAAGCGTCTGCTGCCGACAATCAAGCATATAACATGTCGTATTTCGAGGTAAACTCGTCCAAATTAAGTTATCTTTGTTTAGTTTGAATGATAATATTCCTGAAGAAGTTGAGATCTGATTCAATCTCTATCTGAGTGAAATTCCTTCTTCAAGCTGGAGATGTGAAACTGTTCATGACAATCAGAACATGCAACCGTCTGCTAACAATTTTTGGAGCTTTAGTTGTTCAAATGCATCGTTCATGGTATCGTTGGAAGACGCAAAAAACTATCTTCAACTTTCATGAAGTGGTCGAGAGCGAAATTGATCCCTATCTTTGTCAAATTGAATCTGTAGGTTGGTGACGTGATGTTGTTCCTGGCAGTCATACCATTGTAGCGTCTGTTGGCCATATCTTGCGTTGTAGATGTCCGAATTGGATGAAACTGGTGTCTCGTTAAACCTAATATCCATATATACAAGTTTCAGGAAGACATCGAATCCTAATTCGGCCGTTAAGATGGTCAAGGAAGCATGATACGATAACTGGTCAGAATGCAACCAGTTAAATAGCCTTGTGAATGTGTCCAGTGGATAACCAAGTGTCTTATCTCATTTAGGAGGCGTCCAGTGAAGTTAACCAAGCGTCTACTAAGAATACAGAACATTATGACGAATGGGGAAGTAATTTTTAATGAAGTATTAAAATTTTCACAGCCCAAGTTGCCCACAAAATGAGGTACCTTTTTCAATAAAGTTTGGAAACATCAAGTACTGTAGCAGAAGAAGACAAAAGATTCAGCAACTCTAACAGAAGAAAGATAAAAGAAGCCCGAACAATGACAAAAGTAATAAGGCTGCAAAAGCAAAAACACGGAAGATCAGGCATCTGCTGCCGACAATAAATCGTACGAAACGTCGTATTTAAAGGAACACTAGTCCAAATGAAGTGATCTTGGTTTAGTTAGAAAGATATGATAAATACCCTTAAGTTTCCTGAATAAGTCGAGATCTGAATTAATCTCTATCAGAGTGAAATTCCTTCTTCAAAGTGGAGATGTGATACAGTTCACGACAATCAGAACATGCAAGCGTCTGCTGATAATTTCGGGAGCTTTAGCTGTTCAAATGCATTGATCTTGGTATCTTCGGAAGACAGAGAAAACTATCTGCAACTTTCATGAAGAGGTCGAGAGCGAAATCGATCTCTATCTTTGTCAAATTATATCCGTAGGTTGGTATCGTCATGTTGTTCCTAACAATCATACCTTTGTAGCGTCTATTAGCCATATCTTGCGCTATAGGTGTCCTGATTGGATGGAATCAGTGTTTCATTAAACCTAATATCCAAATATACAAGTTTCATGAAGACATCGAATACAAATTCTGCCGTTAAGAAGGTCAAGGAAGCATAATACGCTAACCGGTCAGAAGCTAGGAGTTAAACAGCCTTGTGAAAGTGCCCAGTGGATAACCACGTGTCTTATCTCATTTAAGAAGGGTCCAGTGAAGCTAACCAAGCGTCTGCTCAGAATACAAAACATTATGATGAATGGAGAAGTAATTTTTAATGAAGTGTTATAATATTCAAAGTCCTAGCTTGGCCAGAAAATGAGGTACCTTTTTCAATAAAGTTCTGAAGCATCAAGTACTATAACAGAAGAAGATAAAATCTTCAGCAGCTATAACAGAAGAAGGATAAAAGAAGCCCGAACAAAGACAAAAGTAATAAAGCTGCAAAAGCAAGAACGCTGAAGATTGAAGTCAGGTGTGTCTGCTGCCGACAATCAAGCGTACGAAACGTCATATTTGGGGGAACACTAGTCAAAATGAAGTGATATTGGTTTAATTAGAATGATAAGATAAATACCCATAAGTTTTCTGCATAAGTCGAGATCTGAATTAGTCTCTATTGAAGTGAAATTCCTTCTTCAAGGTGGAGATGTGAAACTGTTCGTGACAATCAGAACATGCAAGCGTCTACTGACAATTTCTTGAGCAGCTGTTCAAATGCTTGGTATCTTTGGAAGACGCAAAAAACTATCTGCAACTTTCATATAGAGGTCGAGAGCGATATCGATCTTTATCTTTGTCAAATTGTATCCGTAGATTGGTGACGTGATGCTGTTCCAAAAAGTCATACCTTTGTAGCGTCTATTGGCCATATCTTGCACTATAGGTCTCCGAATTGGATGAAACCGGTGTCTCATTAAACCTGATATCCATTTATACAAGTTTCATGAAAACATCAAATCCTAATTCGTCCCTTAAGAAGGTCAAGGAAGCAAAATACGCCAACGGGTCAAAATGCTACGAGTTAAACAGCCTTGTGAATTGCCCAGTGGATAACCAAGCCTCTTATCGCATTTAAGAAGCGTCCAGTGAAATTAACCAAGCGTCTACTCAGAATACAGAATATTATGATGAAAGGAGAAGTAATTTTGAAGTATTAAAACATTCCAAGTCCAAGCATTAACAGAAAATGGGGTACCCTTTTCTATAAAGTTTTGAAACATCAAGTACTATAACTGAAAAATACAGAAGGTTCAACAACTCTAACATAATAAAGATAAAAAAAGCCCAAACAAAGGCAAAAGTAATAAAGCTACAAAAGCAAAAACACTGAAGATTGAAGTCTAGCGTCTACTGTCGATAATCAAGCATATGACATGTCGTATTTCGAGGTAAACTCGTCCAAATTAAGTGATCTAGGTTTAGTTTGAATGATAAGATTCCTGAAGAAGTTGAGATCTGATTCAATCTCTATCTGAGTGAAATTCGTTCTTCAAGCTGGAGATGTGAAACTGTTCATGACAATCAGAACATGCAGCCATCTGCTGACAATTTTTGGAGCTTTAGGTGTTCAAAATGCATCGTTCATGGTATCGTTGGAAGACGCAGATAACTATCTTCAACTTTCATGAAGAGGTCGAGAGCGAAATCGATCCCTATCTTTGTCAAATTGAATCTGTAGGTTGGTGACGTGATGTTGTTCCTGGCAGTCATACCATTATAGCATCTATTGGCCATATCTTGCGTTGTAGGTGTCCGAATTTGATGAAACTTGTGTCTCGTTAAACCTAATATCCATATATACAAGTTTAATGAAGACATCGAATCCTAATTCGGTCGTTAAGATGGTCAAGGAAGCATGATACGATAACTGGTCAGAATACAACCAGTTAATCTGCCTTGTGAATGTGTCCAGTGGATAACCAAGTGTCTTATCTCATTTAGGAAATGTCCAGTGACATTAACCAAGCGTCTACTAAGAAACAGAACATTATGATGAATGGGGAAGTAATTTTTAATGAAGAATTAAAATTTTCACAATTCAAGCTTGACCAGAAAATGAGGTACCTTTTTCAATAAAGTTCTGAAGCATCAAGTACTGTAGCTGAAGAAGATAAAAGCTTCAGCAACTCTAATAGAAGAAAGATAAAAGAAGCCCGAACAATGACAAAAGTATTAAGGCTGCAAAAGCAAAAACACGGAAGATCAGGCATCTGCTGCCGACAATCAATCGTACGAAATGTCGTATTTAAAGGAACACTAGTCCAAATGAAGTGATCTTGCTTTAGTTAGAAAGATATGATAAATACCCTTCAGTTTCCTGAATAAGTCGAGATCTGAATCAGTCTCTATCTGAGTGAAATTCCTTCTTCAAAGTGGAGATGTGATACAGTTCATGACAATCAGAACATGGAAGCGTCTGCTGACAATTTCTGGAGCTTTAGCTGTTCAAATGCATCGATCTTGGTATCGTGGGAAGGTGCAGAAAACTATCTGCAACTTTCATGAAGAGGTCGATAGCGAAATCGATCTCTATCTTTGTCAAATTGTATCCGTAGGTTGGTATCGTGATGTTGTTCCTGACAGTCCTACCTTTGTAGCATCTATTGGCCATATCTTGCGCTATAGGCGTCCGAATTGGATGAAACTAGTGTCTCATTAAACCTAATATCCAAATATACAAGTTTCATGAAGACATCGAATCCAAATTCTGCCGTTAAGAAGGTCAAGGAAGCATAATACGCTACCTGGTCAGAATGGTAGGAGTTAAACAACCTTGTGAATGTGCCCAGTGGATAGCCAAGTGTCTTATCTCATTTAAGAAGGGTCCAGTGAAGCTAGCCAAGCGTCGGCTCAGAATAAAAAACATTATGATGAATGGAGAAGTAATTTTTAATGAAGTGTTATAATATTCAAAGTCTAAGCTTGACCAGAAAATGAGGTACCTTTTTCAATAATGTTTTGAAACATCAAGTACTGTAACAGAAGAAGACAAAAGCTTCAGCAGCTCTAACAGAAGAAAGATAAAAGAAGCCCGAACAAAGACAAAAGTAATAAATCTGTAAAAGCAAAAACGCTGAAGATTGATGTCAGGCATCTATTGGCTTTATCTTGCACTATAGGTTGGTGACATTATGTTGTTCTAGAAAGTCATACCTTTGTAGCGTCTATTGGCTATATCTTGCATTATAGGTGTCCGAATTGGATGAAACCGGTGTCTCATTAAACCTCATATCCATTTATACAAGTTTCATGAAGACATCGAACCCTAATTCGGCCTTAAAGAAGGTCAAGGAAGCATAATACGCCAACGGGTCAGAATGCTACGAGTTAAACAGCCTTGTGAATGTGCCCAGTGGATAACCAAGCCTCTTATCGCATTTAAGAAGCTTCCAGTGAAGTTAAACAAGCGTATACTCAGAATACCGAATATTATGGTTCAAGGAGAAGTCATTTTGAAGTATTAAAATATTCCAAGACCAAACATTAACAGAAAATGGGGTACCCTTTTCGATAAAGTTTTGAATCATCAAGTACTCTAATTGAAGGATTTCGACAACTCTAACATAATAAAGATAAAAGAAGCCTGAACAAAGGCAAAAGTAAAAATGCTACAAAAGCAAAAACACTGAAGATTAAAGTCAAGCGTCTGCGGCCGACAATCAGGCATATGATGTGACACCCACTACCCCGCATATAATAAAACATAAATAAAATCATACATGTCTTTAAAAATATAACAATTAAAATAAAAACATATTCTCAAGGGTAATGTGCATCACATCATCTATACCGTAAAACATAGAAATCTGAAATAATTAACATCCTTTAAAAACGAACTGTGGAAAACATAAATAATAAACGTAACCCAAATCCCGATGTCACATATCAGAGCTGGTACACATATACCGATAATACATCGGAATAAAACCAAATAACATAAATCATAAATCCTAACTACTGAGAGAGATCTCCTCGGGATCACTCCTCGTCAGCATGCTCACCCTCCTCTGCATATACCACAACGTATGCACAAGAATAACAAGAAGAGGGGTAAGAAACACAATCATGAATATATGTAAACGGAATGGAATAGTAATTAAGATGGCATACAACATACATCAATCACCACAGATATAATCAATATATATATATATATCAAAGATGCATGTCAATGCGAATGCAACATCACTACTCCGTATGCATGTGGCCAACAACTCTAACTCTGGAAAGACGATAAGGAGTACATGTCCGATTATCAACGTGGATGATATGCCAGACCATGGGCCATCCCCGAACACTCTCACTAATCCTGATAACGTATAGTGGCTATTCAGGGTACTCAAGCTTATTCTTTAGGTCACTCCAACAATAGGTAGCTAGCCCATGTCACCTGGAACTTCCATACCCAACGTACCCGCAAGGCCGGGATAACACCCATCGTGGCCTCCACTATCGCGATTCATCGTTTGCTTTCCACCCAACATATCAACGTCAACGTATGATGCATTCTATGCTCAACAACATGCAAACACATGTCCAACCATCCACCATCAACACCATTACATGGCTACCAACTTTGACCAACAAGCATCAAAGATGATTTAACAACATCAAACTTGACCAATAAGCATCAGGAATGATTTAACCAACAACATCGGTAACAGTACGTCGTTACCAATAACATCATCGTCTTATTAATTGTCCTCTTTGTTAAGTCTTAACTTAACATTATCTTTGTTAAGTATTATACTTAATCTTTATTATCTAAACCTCAATTCATATTTTATTACGATTATAACTTAATCCTAATATTTAAACCTCAAGTCGTATAGTTATTAACGTTCTTTTCTATATTATCAACTTTGAATTATGACCTCACAGTCGTTTTCCCATTACCTTAATCATTATCCCTTCACAACAGAATCTGGGTGAGAAACCCAGATTCGCTAGGCGAATCGTGACTCGCGAGGCGAGCCCGAGAGCTCCTAAACAGGTTCTCAGATTCGCTAGGCGAATCCTGGCTCGCGAGGCGAGCCCGAGAGCTCCTAAACAGGTTCTCAGATTCGCTAGGCAAATCCTGGCTCGCGAGGCCAGCCCGAGAGCCCCCATATTTGGTTCTCTCATTCGCCTCGCGGATTACAATCCGCTAGGCGAATCACGTCAGACCACGAATGGTCTCTCTGTCTTGCCTCGCGAATGGATATTCGCCAGGCGAATCATGACAGATGTGGGAATCTTAAGAATTTCTCTAAGTTATCTCTATGCCTATCATCCCATCTCTCAAGAATCATCCCTATGGATTTCCAAAACTAATCCAATATTATCAATCTCACCTCTCAAAACAACTCATTCATTATGGGGTGCCAAACATCCCTAAGCTATGTTCTTTCACTAATCCTATTTTCTTTATTGTAACGCACATCATCATCAAGTCATCATTATCATTGCACATCATAAAATCTCATCAATGCATATCGTATCTATATTCATACTATTCATCGCACATCATAATATTTGAATCATATCATCAAGACAAACACCCATAATCATAATCATAGAACCATAAACATGTATATTTATACAATATTCACATAGGCATATACATGGCATATACATAATATACACATAATTACACTCATAGCATATACATAGGCATTTACAATGCATATAGACAAACATATAGGGGTCATGGGTTAACCCCTTCATCTTAACCTATCCCAAAACCCACATACTCATGATCTATTTCTTCCCCCATACCTGGTATGATGATCACCACGAACAAAGGAAGGAAAAGGTCCGGAAAAGGTTGCGTCTACACGAATGCTCAATCTTACGACGCTTGACTTCACGATCGCAGCCCCAAAAGGTTCAAGAGCAGCGACTGGGAAGAGGGCTTGTGATGGCAGTGATGCTCTTCAAGCGAAAGAGATGAAGAACGATGAACAATGGTTCAATCTCCTTCAGGGATCCTTGGAAAGGGTTTAGAAATCATTGCTTGGAGAGGAAGAGGCAGTTTCTGGGAGTTTTTCGACTTAGAAGGTAGGTTTAGGTCGAGTCTTAGGGTATAAATATGAGTTAGGGTCATTATGGACTGATTAGAAGCCCAAAAACACGATTCTGGTGCGCGCAGATTCGCGAGGCGAGTGGCCTTTCGCGAGGCGAACCCGAGAGCTGTAAAAATCTGGCTGTCAGGTTCGCGAGGCGAATGTATCCTCACGACGTAAAACTTTAGAAGTCGAATTTGGCCTGAACACCTGAAATAAGACTTGTAGATAATTCTCTAAGCTTTCCAACGCATCCAAGATCACCTCAATCGGATATCTAGAACTCAAGATATGAATAAAACCGTAAAACATGTTTCTTGGACTTGAATGCATTGATCATTCCTTAAGACTAAACTACCCCAACTATGAACTTGGACATCAAGAACAATCACAAACAACATATATACAACATATACAAGCAAATATCACATATAAGCATAGTGTAAAAAAAAACAGGGTGTTACAATTCCACCCCCCTTATAAAAATTTCGTCCTCGAAATTTCTACTCACCTTGAGTAAACATATGCGGATATGACTCCTTCATCTTGCTCTCCAACTCCCAAGTAACACTTTCTTCTGTAGCTCCACTCCAAACGACCTTGACCAAGGGGATTTCCTTCCCTCTCAGTTGCTTGACCCTTCGATCTTCAACCCGAAGCGGTAACACCTCGAAAGTCAAGTTATCCTTTAGTGGAATGATATCGGGTACTATCACGTGGCTTGGATCATGAACATACTTTCGAAGTTGAGACACATGAAACACATTATGAAGATTTGACAAGAACGGGGGTAAAGCTATCTGGTAGGCCACTTCACCGACTCTTTTTAGAATTTGGTAAGGGCCAATGAATCTAGGAGTAAGTTTCCTCGCTTTCATTACTCTGCCAACCCCAGTTGTTGGAGTAACTCGCAAGAACACGTGATCCCCCTCCTGGAATTCGAGAGTTTTTCTACTTTTATCATGATAACTCTTTTGCCTACTCTGTGCCACTCTCATCTTTTCTTGTATCATCCTCACTTTCTCTGTAGTCTCTTGCACTACCTCAGGTCCTAACACAACATTCTCTCCAGGCTCATTCCAACACAAAGGTGTCCTACACCTCCTACCATACAAAGCCTCATAAGGTGCCATCCCAATACTGGAATGGAAGCTATTGTTGTAGGTGAACTCTATAAGGGGTAAAAACTTATCCCAACTACCAGACTGCAATAGCACACACGCCCTCAACAAGTCCTCTAAGGATTGGATTGTTCTCTCAGACTGACCATCGGTCTGTGGGTGATAAGCTGAACTCAATCTAAGCTTAGTTCCTAAGGCCTCATGCAAACTATTCCAAAATCTAGAGGTAAATCTAGGATCTCTGTCTGAAACTATGCTAGACGGTACCCCATGCAATCTAACTATTTCTCTGATATACAACACAGTCAACTTCTCTAATGGATATTCCATGTTCATAGGGATGAAATGGGCAGATTTGGTTAACCTGTCCACAACAACCCATATGGCATCACAACCAGCTGGAGTCTTAGGGAGTCCAGACACAAAATCCATAGAGATACTATCCCACTTCCACTCAGGAATACTCAAAGGTTGCAACTTACCCGAAGGTTTCTGGTGCTCTATCTTAGCCTTCTGACACACTAAGCAAGCATACACAAACTCAGCTACATCCTTTTTCATCCTAGGCCACCAAAACATCTGTTTCAGATCCTGATACATCTTTGTGGCTCCTGGGTGAACACTCAAACCACTCCTATGTCCTTCCTCTAGGATCAACTTCCTGAGCTTTGGAACATCAGGTATACAAACCCTATCTTGGAACCTCAAAATTCCATCAGTCCCTTCCTTAAAACTAAGGTTTCTACCCTGAGCAATCAACTCCCTCTGGTCTAAAAGGTATACATCTATCTTTTGCCCTTCTCTAATCTGATCCATCAAACTGCTAGTAATTTTCAACATTCCTAGTCTAATGTTCCTAGGGGTAACTTCCCAAGCTAAACTCAAATCCCTAAACTCCTCTATCAAATCCATCTCTCTAACCATCAAAGCTGAAACATGTAAGGTTTTTCTACTCAAAGCATCAGCCACTACATTGGCCTTACCTGGGTGGTAACTCAACTCAAACTCATAATCTTTAAGAAATTCCATCCACCTACGCTGTCTCATATTCAGCTCCTTTTGGTCAAATAGGTATTTCAAACTCTTATGATCACTAAAGACCTCAAATCTAGCTCCATAAAGATAATGCCTCCAAATCTTCAAGGCGAACAATACGGCTCCTAGCTCCAAGTCGTGGGTAGGGTAATTCTTCTCATGGGTCTTAAGCTTCCTAGAAGCGTAAGCTACTACCTGACCATTCTGCATCAACACACCACCTAAACCTTGCTTTGAAGCATCACAGTACACCACAAAAGGTTCACTAGGATTGGGCAACACTAACACAGGTGCAGAGGTCAACCTATTCTTCAACTCCTGAAAACTTTCCTCACACTTAGAATCCCACACAAAGATCTGACCTTTCTTAGTAAGGCGGGTCATAGGCAAAGCTATCTTAGAGAATCCTTTTATAAACCTCCTATAGTACCCGGCTAAACCCAAGAAACTCCTAACCTCAGTCACTGACTTAGGTGCTTCCCATTGAAGCACGGTTTCTACCTTAGATGGGTCTACGGCTATTCCTCCTTTAGAGATGATGTGTCCTAAGAAACTCACCTCCTCTAACCAGAACTCACACTTAGACAACTTGGCATACAACTGTTTTTCCTTAAGGGTCTTCAAGACTATCCTCAAGTGTTCCTCATGTTCTTCCCTAGTCTTAGAGTATACTAGGATATCATCTATGAAAACAACTACAAACCTATCCAAGTATGGATGAAAGATCTTGTTCATGTAGTCCATGAACACAGCAGGGGCATTAGTCACACCAAAAGGCATGACTAGGTACTCATAATGGCCATAGCGTGTTCTGAACGCAGTCTTCGGAATGTCCTCAGACTTGACCCGAATTTGATGGTAACCTGATCTCAAATCTATCTTAGAAAACACACAGGCTCCTATCAGCTGGTCCATAAGGTCATCTATCCTAGGAAGAGGGTACCTATTCTTAACTGTCACCTTGTTGAGTTGTCGATAATCGACACACAACCTCATGCTGCCATCTTTCTTCTTCACCAACAACACCGGCGCTCCCCACGGAGACACACTAGGCCTAACAAACTGCTTCTGGAGCAATTCCTCTAACTGTTTCTTCAACTCAGCTAGCTCTAGAGGGGACATCCTATAAGGTGCTATGGATATAGGTCCTGTACCTGGCACTAAGTCTATGCTAAACTCAACCTCTCCCTCAGGTGGCAAACTATAAATGTCCTCTGGAAAAACTTCTGGGAACTCTCTCACAACTAGCACATCCTTAACCTCAGCCTTTCTCTCTACTTCCAGTGAAGATAAGATCATGTATACTTGGGCTTCTTCTCTAATAGAAGCCTTGACTTGGTTGGCAGTCAGAAAACTCGGATCCTTAGGATTGACAGCAGTTCCAAAAACAACAGTTTTATCAAAGCAATTTAAAAGGACATGATTGGCGGATAACCAGTCCATACCAAGAATAACATCAAGTTGTTTAAGGGGTAAGCATATAAGATCAACTATGAAATTTCTATCATCAATGACAATGGAACAACCTTTAAAAATATGTGAGGTAACAACAGGCTTATTGGTAGGGGTAGCAACAACTAGATCATATTCAAGTTGGGCAACAGGTAATCTAAGGTACTCAACACAATCATGTGATATAAAAGAATGCGACGCACCCGAATCAAACAACACTATTAAAGGAGTTCCTTTGATGAGGCACTTACCTTGAATCAGGTCTTCGGATTCTGAGGCTTCAGCTCCACTGAGAGTGAAGACTCTCCCACTTGTCCTCAGTCGATTGGCTTGAGAACTCTTGCTGGCACTCTGTGGCTCCATCTTTTCCCCACTACAATCCTTACTGATATGACCAGGCTTCCCACACTTGAAGCAGATGATGTCTGTCTCCTTGCAATCCCGAGTAAAGTGCTCCTTACCACACTTGCCACACCTGATTGGCCTAGAAGAGGCAATTCCTCCGCCACTAACTGGTCCCGAAGTATACTGCTGTTTCTTGCCGGCGTGCTTGAACCCACAGCTAACTGGTGCCAACTGCTGCTTCCCTTTATCCTGCTGGGTCATCCTCTTACTCCCCTGAGGACCAGAATTCTTGAACTGGGCAACTCTGGACTTGTAGTCTTCCTCAAAGATTCTGCATTTGTTCACCAAGGTGGGGAAAACACGGATTTCCTGGTAGCTGATGGCTTGCTTAATCTCTGGACGCAAACCATTCTCAAACTTCACACACTTGGAGCGATCATCATTACAATACTGGTAGAGTGGATAGTAACGTGACAGCTCCTCAAACTTAGCGGCATATTCCCCAACGGACATGCTTCCCTGAGTCAAAGCTAGAAACTCCATCTCCTTCTTGTCGCGTATATCAGCAGGAAAATACTTCCCCAAGAATCTCTCTTTGAAAGCATCCCAAGTAACAGCGGCGCCCTCCGCTTCTAAACGTTGGCGGCAATTCTCCCACCACTGTTCAGCTTCTTCTACTAACATGAAGGTAGCAAAGGTAACCTTCTGTGCATCGGTGCATGCCATGGCCCGAAAGATCTTTTCAAGTTCCCGGATCCATGTCTGAGCACCTTCAGGGTCATAAGCTCCCTTGAAGGATGGCGGATTATTCCTCTGGAACTTATCCAAACCCTGAAATTCAGCAGGTCCACCTCCGTTGTGATTCTGATTTTGCCCTATGGCATTAGCTAATGCTTCCAGGGCATCAGCAATCGCACGATCGTTTCTACCTGCCATAACTTCCTGCATCGTTCAAGCACACTGCTCAATATCGAAAGTCAAGTAAGACAAAACTAAACACTTAATACTCTATACCATCGTCACAGACAATCATATAAGAGTACACAGAAGAGAACACAACAGACACATACCCCGGTCTATAGGACAGACCGGCTCTGATACCACTAAATGTGACACCCACTACCCCGCATATAATAAAACATAAATAAAATCATACATGTCTTTAAAAATATAACAATTAAAATAAAAACATTTTCTCAAGGGTAATGTGCATCACATCATCTATACCGTAAAACATAGAAATCTGAAATAATCAACATCCTTTAAAAACGAACTGCGGAAAACATAAATAATAAACGTAACCCAAATCCCGATGTCACATATCAGAGCTGGTACACATATACCGATAATACATCGGAATAAAACCAAATAACATAAATCATAAATCCTAACTACTGAGAGAGATCTCCTCGGGATCACTCCTCGTCAGCATGCTCACCCTCCTCTGCATATACGACAACGAATGCACAAGAATAACAAGAAGAGGGGTAAGAAACACAATCATGAATATATGTAAACGGAATGGAATAGTAATTAAGATGGCATACAACATACATCAATCACCACAGATATAATCAATATATATATATATATATATATATATATATATATATATATATATATATATATATATCAAAGATGCATGTCAATGCGAATGCAACATCACTACTCCGTATGCATGTGGCCAACAACTCTAACTCTGGAAAGACGATTAGGAGTACATGTCCGGTTATCAACGTGGATGATATGCCAGACCATGGGCCATCCCCGAACACTCTCACTAATCCTGATAACGTATAGTGGCTAGTCAGGGTACGCAAGCTTATTCTTTAGGTCACTCCGACAATAGGTAGCTAGCCCATGTCACCTGGAATTTCCATACCCAACGTACCCGCAAGGCCGGGATAACACCCATCGTGGCCTCCACTATCGCGATTCATCGTTTGCTTTCCACCCAACATATCAACGTCAACGTATGATGCATGCTATGCTCAACAACATGCAAACACATGTCCAACCATCCACCATCAACACCATTACATGGCTACCAACTTTGACCAACAAGCATCAAAGATGATTTAACAACATCAAACTTGACCAATAAGCATCAGGAATGATTTAACCAACAACATCGGTAATAGTACGTCGTTACCAATAACATCATCGTCTTATTAATTGTCCTCTTTGTTAAGTCTTAACTTAACATTATCTTTGTTAAGTATTATACTTAATCTTTATTATCTAAACCTCAATTCATATTTTATTACGATTATAACTTAATCCTAATATTTAAACCTCAAGTCGTATAGTTATTAACGTTCTTTTCTATATTATCAACTTTGAATTATGACCTCACAGTCGTTTTCCCATTACCTTAATCATTATCCCTTCACAACAGAATCTGGGTGAGAAATCCAGATTCGCTAGGCGAATCGTGGCTCACGAGGCGAGCCCGAGAGCTCCTAAACAGATTCTCAGATTCGCTAGGCGAATCGTGACTCGCGAGGCAAGCCCGAGAGCTCCTAAACAGGTTCTCAGATTCGCTAGGCGAATCCTGGCTCGCGAGGCGAGCCCGAGAGCTCCTAAACAGGTTCTCAGATTCGCTAGGCAAATCCTGGCTCGCGAGGCGAGCCCGAGAGCCCCCATATTTGGTTCTCTCATTCGCCTCGCGGATTACAATCCGCTAGGCGAATCACGTCAGACCACGAATGGTCTCTCTGTCTCGCCTCGCGAATGGATATTCGCCAGGCTAATCATGACAGATATGGGAATCTTAAGAATTTCTCTAAGTTATCTCTATGCCTATCATCCCATCTCTCAAGAATCATCCCTATGGATTTCCAAAACTAATCCAATATTATCAATCTCACCTCTCAAAACAACTCATTTATTATGGGGTGCCAAACGTCCCTAAGCTATGTTCTTTCACTAATCCTATTTTCTTTATTGTAACGCACATCATCATCAAGTCATCATTATCATTGCACATCATAAAATCTCATCAATGCATATCGTATCTATATTCATACTATTCATCGCACATCATAATATTTGAATCATATCATCAAGACAAACACCCATAATCATAATCATAGAACCATAAACATGTATATTTATACAATATTCACATAGGCATATACATGGCATATACATAATATACACATAATTACACTCATAGCATATACATAGGCATTTACAATGCATATAGACAAACATATAGGGGTCATGGGTTAACCCCTTCATCTTAACCTATCCCAAAACCCACATACTCATGATCTATTTCTTCCTCCCATACCTGGTATGATGATCACCACGAACAAAGGAAGGAAAAGGTCTGGAAAAGGTTGCGTCTACACGAATGCTCAATCTTACGACGCTTGACTTCACGATCGCAGCCCCAAAAGGTTCAAGAGCAGCGACTGGGAAGAGGGCTTGTGATGGCAGTGATGCTCTTCAAGCGAAAGAGATGAAGAACGATGAACAATGGTGCAATCTCCTTCAGGGATCCTTGGAAAGGGTTTAGAAATCCTTGTTTGGAGAGGAAGAGGCAGTTTCTGGGAGTTTTTCGACTTAGAAGGTAGGTTTAGGTCGAGTCTTAGGGTATAAATATGAGTTAGGGTCATTATGGGCTGATTAGAAGCCCAAAAACACGATTCTGGTGCGCGCAGATTCGCGAGGCGAGTGGCCTTTCGCGAGGCGAACCCGAGAGCTGTAAAAATCTGGCTGTCAGGTTCGCGAGGCGAATGTATCCTCGCGACGCGAAACTTTAGAAGTCGAATTTGGCCTGAACACCTGAAATAAGACTTGTAGATAATTCTCTAAGCTTTCCAACGCATCCAAGATCACCTCAATCGGATGTCTAGAACTCAAGATATGAACAAAACCGTAAAACATGTTTCTTGGACTTGAATGCATTGATCATTCCTTAAGGCTAAACTACCCCAACTATGAACTTGGACATCAAGAACAATCACAAACAACATATATACAACATATACAAGCAAATATCACATATAAGCATAGTGTAAAAAAAAAACAGGGTGTTACATATGACACGTCATATTTCGAGGTAAACTCATCCAAATTAAGTGATCTTGGATTAGTTAGAATGATAAGATTCCTGAAGAAATTGAGATTTGATTCAATCCCTATCTTAGTGAAATTCCTTCTTCAAGGTTCAGATGTGAAACTGTTATGACAATCAGAGCATGCATCCGTCTGCTGACAATTTCCGGAGCTTTAGGTGTTCAAATGCATCGATCTTGGTGTCGTTGGTAGACGCAGAAAACTATCTTCAACTTTCTAGAAGAGGTCGAAATCGAAATCGATCCCTATCTTTGTCAAATTGAATCTCTAGGTTGCTAATGTGATGTTGTTCCTAGCAATGATACCATTGTAGCATCTATCGGCCATATCTTGCGTTGTAGGTGTCCGAATTGGATGAAACTGGTGTCTCATTAAACCTAATATCCATTTATCCAACTTTCATGCTGACATCGAATCCAAATTCGGCCGTTAAGAGGGTCAAGGAAGCATGATACAATAACTGGTCAGAATGCTACCAGTGCAACAGCCTTGTGAATGTGCCCAGTGGATAACCAAGTGTCTTATCTCATTTATGAAGGGTCCAGTGAAGCTAACCAAGCGTCTTCTCAGAATACTGAACATTATGATGAATGGAGAAGTAATTTTGAATGAAGTGTTATAATATTCAAATTCCAAGCTTGACCAGAAAATGAGGTACCTTTTTCAATAAAGTTCTGAAGCATCAAGTACTGTAACAGAAGAAGACAAAAGCTTCAGCAACTCTAACAGAAGAAAGATAAATGAAGCCCAAACAAAGACAATAGTAATAAAGCTGCAAAAGCAAAAATGCTGAAGATTGAAGTCAGGCGTCTGCTGCCGATAATCAAGCGTACGAAACGTCGTATTTGGAGGAACACTCGTCCAAATGAAGTGATATTGGTTTAGTTAGAAAAATAAGATAAATAGCCATAAGTTTCCTTTATAAGTCGAGATCTAAATCAATCTCTATCGAAGTGAAATTCCTTCATCAAGGTGGAGATGTTATACTGTTCGGGACAATCAGAATATGCAAGCTTCTGCTGACAATTTCGAGATCTTTAGCTGTTCAAATGCATCGATCTTAGTATCGTTCGAAGATGCGGAAAACTATCTGCAACATTCATGAAGAGGTCGAGAGCGAAATCGATCTCTATCTTTGTCAAATTGTTTCCGTAGGTTGCTGACATGATGCTGTTCCTAGCAATGATACCATTGTAGCGTCTATTGGCTATATCATCCGCTGTAGGTGTCCGAATTGGATGAAAATGGTGTCTCATTAAACCTAATATCCATATATGCAAGTTTCATGCTGACATCGAATTCTAATTCTGCCGTTAAGAGGGTCAAGGAAGCATGATATGATAACTGGTCAGAATGCTACCAGTCAAACAACCTTGTGAATGTGCCCAGTGGATAACCAAGTGTCTTATCTCATTTATGATGGGTCCAGTGAAGCTAACCAAGTGTCTTCTCAGAATACAGATCATTATGATGAATGGAGAAGTAATTTTGAATGAAGTGTTATAATATTTAAAGTCCACGCTTGACCAAAAAATGAGGTACCTTTTTCAATAAAGTTCTGAAGCATCAAGTACTGTAACAGAAGAAGACAAAAGCTTCAGCAACTCTAAAAGAAGAAAGATAAAAGAAGCCCGATCAAAGACTAAAGTAATAAAGCTGCAAAAGCAAAAACGCTGAAGATTGAAGTCAGGCGTCTGCTGTCGACAATCAAGCGTACGAAACATCGTATTTGGAGGAACACTCGTCCAAATGAAATGATATTGGATTAGCTAGAAAGATAAGATTAATACCCATAAGTTTCCTATATAAGTCGAGATCTGAATCAATCTCTATCGGAGTGAAATTCCTTCGTCAAGGTGGAGATTTGATACTGTTCGTGACAATCAGAACATGCAAGGGTCTGCTGAAAATTTCTTGAGCAGCTGTTCAAATTCTTGGTATCATTGGAAGACGCAGATAACTATCTGCAACTTTCATGTTGAGGTCGAGGGCGATATCGATCTCTATCTTTGTCAAATTGTATCCGTAGGTTGGTGACGTGATGCTGTTCCAGAAAGTCATACCTTTGTCGCGTCTATTGGCTATATCTTGCACTATAGGTGTCCGAATTGGATGAAACCGGTGTCTCATTAAACCTCATATCCATTTATACAAGTTTCATGCAGACATCGAATCCTAATTCGGCCTCAAAGAGGGTAAAGGAAGCATAATACGCCAACGGGTCAGAATGCTACGAGTTAAACCGCCTTGTGAATGTGCCCAGTGGATAACCAAGCCTCTTATCGCATTTAAGAAGCTTCCTGTGAAGTTAAACAAGCATCTACTCAGAATACAGAATATTGTGGTTCAAGGAGAAGTCATTTTGGAGTATTAAAATATTCCAAGACCAAACATTAACAGAAAATGGGGTACCCTTTTCAATATAGTTTTGAAGCATCAAGTACTCTATTTGAAGGATTTCAACAACTCTAACATAATAAAGATAAAATAAGCCTGAACAAAGGCAAAATTAATAATGCTACAAAAGCAAAAACACTGAAGATTAAAGTCAAGCGTCTGCCGACGACAATCAAGCATATGATACGTCGTATTTCGAGGTAAACTCATCCAAATTAAGTGATCTTGGTTTAGTTAGAATGATAAGATTCCTGAAGAAGTTGAGATTTGATTCAATCCCTATCTGAGTGAAATTCCTTCTTCAAGGTGCAGATGTGAAACTATTTATGACAATCAAAACATGCAACCGTCTGCTGACAATTTCTGGAGCTTTAAGTGTTCAAATGCATCGATCTTGGTATAGTTGGTAGATGCAGAAAACTATCTTCAACTTTCCTGAAGAGGTCGAAAGAGAAATCGATCCCTATCTTTGTCTAATTGAATCAGTAGGTTGGTGACGTGATGCTGTTCCTAGCAGTGATACCATCGTAGCGTCTATTGGCCATATCTTGTGCTGTAGGTGTCCGAATTGGATGAAACTAGTGTCTCATTAAACCTAATATACATATATGCAAGTTTCACGATGACATCGAATCCTAATTCGGCCGTTAAGAGGGTCAAGGAAGCATGATAAGATAACTGGTCAGAACGCTACCAGTGAAACAGCCTTGTGAATGTGCCCAGTGGATAATCAAGTGTCATATCTCACTGATGAAGGGTCCAGTGAAGCTAACCAAGTGTCTGCTCAGAATACTAAACATTATGATGAATGGAGAAGTAATTTTGAATGAAGTGTTATAATATTCAAATTCCAAGCTTGACCAGAAAATGAGGTACCTTTTTCAATAAAGTTCTGAAGCATCAAGTACTGTAATAGAAGAAGACAAAAGTTTCAGGAACTCTAACTGAAGAAAGATAAAAGATGCCCGAACAAGAAAAAAGTAATAAAGCTGCAAAAGCAAAAACGCTGAAGATTGAAGTCAGGCGTCTGCTACCGACAATCAAGTGTACAAAACGTCGTATTTGGGGGAACACTCGTCCAAATGAAGTGATATTGGTTTAATTAGAAAGTTAAGATAAATACCCATAAGTTTCCTGCATAAGTCGAGATCTGAATCAATGTTTATCAGAGTGAAATTCCTTCTTCAAGGTGGAGATGTGATACGGTTCGTGAAAATCAGAACATGTAAGCGTCTGCTGACAATTTCTTGAGCAGCTGTTCAAATGCATCGATCTTGGTATCGTTGGAAGACGCAGAAAACTATATGCAACTTTCAGGTAGAGGTCGAGACCGATATCGATCTCTATCTTTGTCAAATTGTATCCGTAGGTTGGTGACGTGATGCTGTTCCAGAAAGTCATAACTTTGAAATGTCTATAGGCCATATCTTGCACTATAGGTGTACGAATTGGATGAAACCGGTGTCTCATTAAACCTAATATCTCTTTATACAAGTTTCGTGAAGACATCGAATCCTAATTCGGCCCTTAAGAAGGTCAAGGAAGCATAATACGCAAACAGGTCAGAATGCTACAAGTTAAAAAGCCTTGTGAATTTGCCCAGTGGATAAAAAAGCCTCTTATCGCATTTAAGAAGCGTCCAGTGAAGTTAACCAAGCGTCTACTCAGAATACAGAATATTATGGTGCAAGGAGAAGTCATTTTGAAGTATTAAAATATTCCAAGACCTAACATTAACAGAAAATGGGGTACCCATTTCAATAAAGTTTTAAAGCATCAAGTACTCTAACTGAAGGATACATATGGTTCAACAGCTCTAACATAATAAAGATAAAAGAAGCCTGAACAAAGGCAAAAGTAATAAAGCTACAAAAGCAAAAACACTGAAGATTAAAGTCAAGCGTCTGCTGCCGACAATCAGGCATATGACATGTCGTATTTCGAGGTAAACTCATCCAAGTTAAGTGACCTTGGTTTAGTTAGAATGATAAGATTCCTAAAGAAGTTGAGATTTGATTCAATCCCTATCTGAGTGAAATTCCTTCTTCAAGGTGCAGATGTGAAACTGTTTATGACAATCAGAACATGCAACCGTCTGCTGACAATTACTGGAGCTTTAGTTGTTCAAGTGCATCGATCTTGGTATCGTTGGAAGTCACAGAAAATAATCTTCAACTTTCCTGAAGAGGTCGAGAGCGAAATCGATCCCTATCTTTGTCAAATTGAATCTGTAGGTTACTGACGTGATGCTGTTCCTAGCAGTGATACCATTGTAGCATTTATTGGACATATCTTACGCTGTAGGTGTCCGAATTGGATGAAACTAGTGTCGTATTAAACCTAATATACATATATGCAAGTTTCACGATGATATCGAATCCTAATTCGGCAGTTAAGAGGGTCAAGGAAGCATGATACGATAACTGGTCAGAATGCTACCAGTGAAACAGCCTTGTGAATGTGACCAGTGGATAACCAAGTGTCATATCTCATTTATGAAGGGTCCAGTGAAGCTAACCAAGTGTCTGCTCAGAATACTAAACATTATGATGAATGGAGAAGTAATTTTGAATGAAGTGTTATAATATTCAAATTCCAAGCTTGACCAGAAAATGAGGTACCATTTTCAACAAAGTTCTAAAGCATCAAGTATTGTAACAGAAGAAGACAAAAGCTTCAGCAACTCTAACAGAAGAAAGATAAAAGATGCCCGAACAAGACAAAAGTAATAAAGCTGCAAAAGCAAAAACGCTGAAGATTGAAGTCAGGCATCTGCTACCGACAATCAAGCCTACAAAACGTCATATTTGGGGGAACACTCGTCCAAATGAAGTGATATTGGTTTAATTAGAAAGTTAATATAAATACCCATAAGTTTCCTGCATAAGTCGAGATCTGAATCAATCTCTATCAGAGTGAAATTCCTTCTTTAAGGTGGAGATGTCATACGGTTCGTGAAAATCAGAACATGTAAGCGTCTGCTGACAATTTCTTGAGCAGCTGTTCAAATGCATCGATCTTTGTATCGTTGGAAGACGCAGAAAACTATCTGCAACTTTCAGGTAGAGGTCGAGAGGGATATCGATCTCTATCTTTGTCAAATTGTATCTGTAGGTTGGTGACGTGATGCTGTTCCAGAAAGTCATAACTTTGAAACGTCTATAGGCCATATCTTACACTATAGGTGTACGAATTGGAAGAAACCGGTGTCTCATTAAACCTAATATCCGTTTATACAAGTTTCGTGAAGACATCGAATCCTAATTCGGCCCTTAAGAAAGTCAAGGAAGCATAATACGCCAACGGGTCAGAATGCTACGAGTTAAACAACCTTGTGAATGTGCCCAGTGGATAACCAAGCCTCTTATCGCATTTAAGAAGCGTCCAGTGAAGTTAACCAAGCGTCTACTCAGAATACAGAATATTATGGTGCAAGGAGAAGTCATTTTGAAGTATTAAAATATTCCAAGACCTAACATTAACAGAAAATGGGGTACCCATTTCAATAAAGTTTTAAAGCATCAAGTACTCTAACTGAAGGATACATAAGGTTCAACAACTCTAACATAATAAAGATAAAAGAAGCCTGAACAAAGGCAAAAGTAATAAATCTACAAAAGCAAAAACATTGAAGATTAAAGTCAAGCGTCTGCTGCCGACAATCAGGCATATGACATGTCGTATTTCGAGGTAAACTCATCCAAATTAAGTGATCTTGGTTTAGTTAGAATGATAAGATTCCTGAAGAAGTTGAGATTTGATTCAATCCCTATCTGAGTGAAATACCTTCTTCAAGGTGCAGATGTGAAACTGTTTATGACAATCAGAACATGCAACCGTCTGCTGATAATTACTGGAGCTTTAGTTGTTCAAATGCATCGATCTTGGTATCGTTGGAAGACACAGAAAATAATCTTCAACTTTCCTGAAGAGGTCGAGAGCGAAATCGATCCCTATCTTTGTCAAATTGAATCTGTAGGTTACTGACGTGATACTGTTCCTAGCAGTGATACCATTGTAGCGTCTATTGGACATATCTTACGCTGTAGGTGTCCGAATTGGATGAAAATGGTGTCTTATTAAACCTAATATCCATATATGCAAGTTTCATGCTGACATCGAATCCTAATTCTGCCGTTAAGAGGGTCAAGGAAGCATGATACGATAACTGGTCAGAATGCTACCAGTCAAACAGCCTTGTGAATGTGCCCAGTGGTTAACCAAGTGTCTTATCTCATTTATGATGGGTCCAGTGAAGCTAACCAAGTGTCTTCTCAGAATACAGAACATTATGATGAATGGAGAAGTAATTTTTAGTGAAGTGTTATAATATTCAAAGTCCAAGCTTGACCAGAAAATGAGGTACCTTTTTCAATAAAGTTCTGAAGCATCAAGTACTGTAACAGAAGAAGAAATAAGCTTCAGCAACTCTAAAAGAAGAAAGATAAAAGAAGCCTGAACAAATACAAAAGTAATTAAGCTGCAAAAGCAAAAACGCTGAAGATTAAAGCCAGGCGACTGCAGCCGACAATCAAGCGTACGAAACGTAGTATTTGGAGGAACACTCATCCAAATGAAGTGATATTGGTTTAGTTAGAAAGATAAGATAAATACCAATAAGTTTCCTGTATAAGTCGAGATCTGAATCAATCTCTATTGGAGTGAAATTACTTTGTCAAGGTGGAGATGCGATACTGTTCGTGACAATCTGAACATGCAAGCGTCTGCTGACAATTTCGGGAGCTTTAACTATTCAAATGCATCGATCTTGGTAGCGTTCGAAGACGCGGAAAACTATCTGCAACTTTCATGAAGAGGTCGAGAGCGAAATCGATCTCTATCTTTGTCAAATTGTATCCGTAGGTTGGTCTCGTGATGCTATTCTCGACAATCATACCTTTGTAGCGTCTATCGGCTATATCTTGCGCTATAGGTGTCCGAATTGGATGAAACCGGTGTCTCATTAAACCTAATATACAAATATACAAGTTTCATGAAGACATCGAATCCAAATTCTGCCGTTAAGAAGGTCAAGGAAGCATAATACGCTACCTTGTCAGAATGCTACGAGTTAAACAACCTTGTGAATGTGCCCAGTGGATAACCAAGTGTCCTATCTCATTTAAAAAGGGTCCAGTGAAGCTAATCAAGTGTCTGCTCTGAATACAGAACATTATGATGAATGGAGAAGTAATTTTGAATGAAGTGTTATAATATTCAAAGTCCAATCTTAACCAGAAAATGAGGTACCTTTTTCAATTAAGTTCTGAAGCATCAAGTACTGTAACAGAAGAAGACAAAAGCTTCAGCAACTCTAACAGAAGAAAGATAAAAGAAGCCCGAACAAAGACAAAAGTAATAAAGCTGCAAAAGCAAAAATGCTGAAGATTGATGCCAGGCATCTGCTGCCGACAATCAAGCGTACGAAATGTAGTATTTGGAGGAACACTCGTCCAAATGAAGTGATATTGGTTTAGTTAGAAAGATAAGATTAATACCCATAAATTTCCTGCATAAGTCGAGATTTGAATCAATCTCTATCGGAGTGAAATTCCTTCGTCATGGTGGGGATGTGATACTGTTCGTGACAATCAGAACATGCAAGCTTCTGCTGACAATTTCTTGAGCAGCTGTTCAAATGCTTGGTATCATTGGAAGACGCATAAAACTATCTGCAACTTACATGTAGAGGTCGAGGGCGATATCGATCTCTATCTTTGTCAAATTGTATCCGTAGATTGGTGACGTGATGTTGTTCCAGAAAGTCATACCTTTGTAGTGTCTATTGGACATATCTTGCACTATACGTGTCCGAATTGGATGAAACCGGTGTTTCATTAAATCTCATATCCATTTATACAATTTTCATGAAGACTTCGAATCCTAATTCGGCCTTAAAGAAGGTAAAGGAAGCATAATACGCCAACGGGTCAGAATGCTACGAGTTAAACAACCTTGTGAATGTGCTCAGTGGATAACCAAGCCTCTTATCACATTTAAGAAGCTTCCAGTGAAGTTAAACAAGCGTCTACTCAGAATACCGAATATTATGGTTTAAGAAGAAGTCTTTTGGGAGTATTAAAATATTCCAAGACCAAACATTAACAGAAAATGGGGTACCCTTTTCAATAAACTTTTGATGCATCAAGTACTCTAAATGAAGGATTTCAACAACTCTAACGTAATAACGATAAAAGAAGCCAGAACAAAGGCAAAAGTAATAATGCTACAAAAGCAAAAACACTGAAGATTAAAGTCAAGCGTCGGATGCCGACAATCAGGCGTATGACACGTCGTATTTCGAGGTAAACTCATCCAAATTAAGTGATCTTGGTTTAGTTATAATGATAAGATTCCAGAAGAAGTTGAGATTTGATTCAATCCCTATCTGAGTGAAATTCCTTCTTCAAGGTGCAGATGTGAAACTGTTTATGACAATCAGAACATGCAACCGTCTGCTGACAATTTCTGGAGCATTTGGTGTTCAAATGCATCGATCTTGGTATCGTTGGTAGACACAGAAAACTATCTTCAACTTTCCTGAAGATGTCGAAAGCGAAATCGATCCCTATCTTTGTCAAATTGAATCTGTAGGTTGGTGATGTGATGCTGTTCCTAGCAGTGATACCATTGTAGCGTCTATTGGCCATATCTTGCACTGTAGGTGTCCGAATTGGATGAAACTGGTGTCTCATTAAACCTAATATCCATATATGCAAGTTTCATGCTGACGTCGAATCCTAATTCCGCCGTTAAGAGGTTCAAGGAAGCATGATACTATAACTGGTCAGAATTCTACTAGTGAAACAACCTTCTGAATGTGCCCAGTCGATAACCAAGTGTCTTATCTCATTTATGAACGGTCTAGTGAAGCTCACCAAGCGTCTGCTCAGAATACTGAGCATTATGATGAATGGAGAAGTAATTTTGAATGAAGGGTTATAATATTCAAATTCCAAGCTTGACCAGAAAATGAGGTACCTTTTTCAATAAAGTTCTGAAGCATCAAGTACTGTAACAGAAGAAGACAAAAGCTTCGGCAACTCTAACAGAAGAAAGATAAAAGAAGCCCGAACAAAGACAAAAGTAATAAAACTGCAAAAGCAAAAATGCTGAAGATTGAAGTCAGGCGTTTGCTGCCGACAATCAAGCGTACGAAACGTTGTATTTGGGGGAACACTCATCCAAATGAAGTGATATTGGTTTAATTAGAAAGATAAGATAAATACCCATAAGTTTCCTGCATAAGTCGAGATCTGAATCAATCTCTATCAGAGTGAAATTCCTTCTTCAAGGTGGAGATGTGATACGGTTCGTGACAATCAGAACATGCAAGCGTTTGCTGACCATTTCTTGAGCATCTGTTCAAATGCATCGGTCTTGGTATCGTTGGAAGATGCAGAAAACTATCTGCAACTTTCAGGTAGAGGTCGAGAGCAATATCGATCTCTATCTTTGTCAAATTGTATGCGTAGGTTGGTGACGTGATACTGTTCCAGAAAGCCATACCTTTGAAGCGTCTATTGGCCATTTCTTGCACTATAGGTGTCTGAATTGGATGAAACCGGTGTGTCATTAAACCTAATATGCATTTATACAAGTTTTGTGAAGACATCGAATCCTAATTCGGCCCTTAAGAAGGTCAAGGAAGCATAATACGCCAACGGGTCAGAATGCTTAGAGTTAAACAGCCTTGGGAATGTGCCCAGTGGATAACCAAGCGTCTTATCGCATTTAAGAAGCGTCCAATGAAGTTAACCGAGAGTCTACTCAGAATACATAATATTATGATGAAAGGAGAATTAATTTTGAAGTATTAAAATATTCCAAGTCCAAGTATTGATAGAAAATGGGGTACCCTTTTCAATAAAATTTTCAAGCATCAAGTACAGTAACTGGAGGACACAGAAGGTTCAACAACTCTAACATAATAAAGATAAAAGAAGCCCGAACAAAGGCAAAAGTAATAAAGCTACAAAAGCAAAAACACTGAAGATGGAAGTCAAGCGTCTGCTACCAATAATCAAGCATATGACATGTCGTATTTCGAGGTAAACTCATCCAAATTAACTGATCTTGATTTAGTTAGAATGATAAGATTCCTGAAGAAGCTGAGATTTGGTTCAATCTCTATCTGAGTGAAATTCCTTCTTCAAGGTGGAGATGTGAAACAGTTCAAGACAATCAGAACATGCAACCGCCAGCTGACAATTTCTAGAGCATTAGGTGTTCAAATGCATTGTTCTTGGAATCGTTGGAAGAAGTATAAAATTATCTTCTACTTTCATGAAGAGGTCGAGAGCGAAATCGATCCCTATCTCTGTCAAATTGAATCTGTAGGTTGGTGACGTGATGTTGTTCCTGGCAGTCATACCATTATAGCGTCTATTGGCCATATCTTGCGCGGTAAGTGTCCGAATTGGATGAAACTGGTGTCTCATTAAACCTAATATCCATATATACAAGTTTCATGAAGACATCGAATTCAAATTCGGCAGTTAAGAAGGTCAAAGAAGCATAATACGCTACCTGGTCAGAATGCTGCGAGTTAAATAGCCTCGTGAATGTGCCCAGTGGATAACCAAGTGTCTTATGTCATATAAGAAGGGTCCAGTGAAGCTAACCAAGCATCTGCTCAGAATACAGAACATTATGATGAATGGAGAAGTAATTTTGAATGAAGTGTTATAATATTCAAAGTCCAAGCTTGACCCGAAAATGAGGTACCTTTTTCAATAAAGTTCTGATGCATCAAATACTGTAACAGAAGAAAGATAAAAGAAGCCCGAACAAAGACAAAAGTAATAAATCTGCAAAAGCAAAAACGCTGAAGATTGAAGTCAAGCGTCTGCTGCCGACAATCAAGCGTACAAAACGTCATGTTTGGAGGAACACTCATCCAAATGAAGTGATGTTGGTTTAGTCAGAAAGATAAGATAAATACCCATAAGTTTCCTGCATAAGTTGAGATTTGAATCAATCTCTATCGGAGTGAAATTCCATCGTCAAGGTGGAGATGTGATACTATTCGTGACAATCAGAACATGCAAGCGTCTGCTGACAATTTCTTGAGCACCTGTTCAAATGCTTCGATCTTTGTGTCGTTGGAAGACGCAGAATACTATCTGCAACTTTCATGTACAGGTCGAGATTGATATCGATCTCTATCTTTGTCAAATTGTATCCGTAGGTTGGTGACGTGATGCTATTCCAGAAAGTCGTACCTTTGTAGCGTCTATTGGCCATATCTTGCACTATAGGTGTCCGAATTTGATGAAACCGGTGTCTCATTAAACCTAATATCCATTTATACAAGTTTCATGTAGACATCGAATCCTAATTCGGCCCTTAAGAGGGTCAAGGAAGCATGATACTCCAACGGATCAGAATGATACGATTTAAAAAGCCTTGTGAATGTGCCTAGTGGATAACCAAGTGTCTTATCTCATTTAAGAACGGTCCAGTGAAGCTAACCAAGCTACGCTCAGAATACAGAACATTATGTTGAATGGAGAAGTAATTTTGAATGAAGTGTTATAATATTCAAAGTCCAAGTTTGACCAGAAAATGAGGTACCTTTTTCGATAAAGTTCTGAAGCATCAAGTACTGTAACAGAAGAAGACAAAAGCTTCAACAACTCTAACAGAAGAAAGATAAATGAAGCCCGAACAAAGATAAAAGTAATAAAGCTGCAAAAGCAAAAAAGGTGAAGATTGAAGTCAGGCGTCGGCTACCGACAATCAAGCGTACGAAACATTGTATTTGGAGGAACACTCATCAAAATGAAGTGATATTTGTTTATTTAGAAAGATAAGATAAATACCCATAAGTTTCCTGCATAAGTCGAGATCTAAATCAATCTCTATCGGAGTGAAATTCCTTCTTAAAGGAGGAGATGTGATACGGTTCCTGACTATCAGAACATGCAAGCGTCTGCTGAAAATTTCTTGAGAAGATGTTCAAATGCATCGATCTGGGTATCGTTGGAAGACGCAAAAAACTATCTGCAACTTTCATATAGAGGTCGAGAGCGATATCGATCTCTATCTTCGTCAAATTGTATCCGTAGGTTGGTGACGTGATGATGTTCCAGAAAGTCGTACCTTTGTATCGTCTGAATTGGATGAAACCAGTGTCTCATTAAACCTCATATCCATTTGTACAAGTTTCATGAAGACATAGAGTCCTATTTCGGCCCTTAAGATGGTCAAGGAAGCATAATACACCAACGGGTCAGAATGCTACGAGCTAAACAACCTTGTGAATGCACCCAGTGGATAACCAAGCCTCTTATTGCATTTAAGAAGCGTCCAGTGAAGTTAACCAAGTGTCTACTCAGAATACAGAATATTATGATGAAAGGAGAAGTAATTTTGAAGTATTAAAATATTCAAAGTCCAAGCATTAACAGAAAATGGGGTACGCTTTTCAATAAAGTTTTGAAGCATCAAGTACTGTAACTGACGGATACAGATGGTTCAACAACTCTAACATAATAAAGATAAAAGAAGCCAGAACAAAGAGAAAAGTAATAAAGCTATAAAAGCAAAAACAATGATGATTGAAGTCAAGCGTCTGCTGCCGACAATCAAGCATATGACATGACATATTTCGAGGTAAATTCGTCCAAATTAAGTGATCTTGGTTTAGTTAGAATGATAAGATTCTTGAAGAAGTTGAGATTTGATTCAATCTCTATATGAGTGAAATTCCTTCTTCAAGGTGCAGACGTGAAACTGTTCATGACAATCAGAACATGCAACCATCTGCTCACAATTTCTGGAGCTTTAGGTGTTCAAATGCATCGATCTTGGTATCGTTGGAAGACGCAGAAAACTATCTTCAACTTTCATGCAGAGGTCGAGAGTGAAATCGATCCCTATCTTTGTCAAATTGAATCTGTAGGTTGGTGACGAGATGCTGTTCCTGGCAGTCATTCCTTTATAGCGTCTGTTGGCCATATCTTGCGCTGTAGGAGTCCGAATTGGATGAAACTGGTGTCTTATTAAACCTAATATCCATATATACAAGTTTCATGAAGACATCAAATCCTAATTCGGCCTTTAAGAGGGTCAAGCAAGCAAGATACGATAATTTGTCACAACGCTACTAGTTTAACAGCCTTGTGAATGTGCCTAGTGGATAACCAAGAGTCTTAACTCATTTAAGAAGCATCCAGTGAAGCTATTCAAGCGTCGGTTCATAATACAGAACATTATGATGAATGGGGAAGTAATTTTGAATGAATTATTAAAATATTCAAAGTCCAAGCTTGACCAGAAAATGAGGTACCATTTTCGGTAAAGTTCTGAAGCATCAAGTACTGTAACAGAAGAAGACAAAAGCTTCAGCAACTCTAACAAAAGAAAGATAAAAGAAGCCCGTACAATGACAAAAGTAATAAAGCTGCAAAAGCAAAAACACTGAAAATTGAAGTCAGGCATCTGCTGTCGATAATCAAGCATACGAAACGTCGTATTTGAAGGAACACTAGTCCAAATGAAGTGATCTTGGTAGTTAGAAAGATATGATAAATTCCCATAGGTTTCTTGAATCAGTCGAGATCTGAATCAATCTCTATCTGAGTGAAATTCCTTCTTCTAAGTGGAGATGTGATACAGTTCACGACAATCAGAACATGCAAGCGTCTGCTGACAATTTCGGGAGCTTTAGCTGTTCAAATACATCGATCTTCGTATCATTGCAAGACGCAAAAAACTATCTACAACATTCATGAAGAGGTCGGGAGCGAAATCGATCTCTATCTTGGTCAAATTGTATCAGTAGTTTTGTGACGTGATGTTGTTCCTGACAGTTATACCTTTGTAGCGTTTATTGGCCATATTTTTCGCTATAGGCGTCCGAATTGGATGAAACCGATGTCTTATTAAACCTAATATCCATATATACCAGTTTCATGAAAACATCGAATTCTAATTCGGCCCTTAAGAAGGTCAAGGAAGCATAATACGCCAACGGGTCAGAATGCTATGAGTTAAACAGCCTAGTATGTGCCCAGTGGATAACCAAGCGTCTTATCTCATTTAAGAAGGGTCCAGTGATGCTAACCAAGCGTCTGCTCAGAATACAGAACATTATGATGAATGGGGAAGTAATTTTGAATGAAGTATTAAAATATTCATAGTCCAAGCTTGACCAGAAAATGTGGTACCTTGTTTAATAAAGTTCTGAAGCAGCAAGTACTGTAACAGAAGAAGACAAAAGTTTCAGCAACTATAACAGAAGATAGATAAAAGAAGCCCGAACAATGACAAAAGTAGCAAAGCGGCAAAAGCAAAAACACTGAAGATTGAAGTCAGGCATCTACTGCCGACAATCAAGCGTATGAAACGTCGTATTTGAAGGAACACTAATCCAAATGAAGTGATCTTGGTTGAGTTAGAATGATATGATAAATACCCTTAGGTTTCCTGAATTAGTCGAGATCTGAATCAATCTCTACCTGAGTGAAATTCCTTCTTCAAAGTGGAGATGTGATACAGTTCACGGCAATCAGAACGTCCAAGCGTCTGCTGACAACTTTGGGAGCTTTAGGTGTTCAAATGCATCGATTTTGGTATCGTTGGAAGACGCAGAAAAATATCTGCAACTTTCATGAAGAGGTCGAGAGCGATATCGATCTCTATCTTTGTCAAATAGTATCCGTAGGTTGGTCACGTTCTATTGTTCCCGAAAGTCATACCTTTGTAGCGTCTATTGGCCATATCGTGCACTATAGGTGTCCGAATTGGATGAAACCGATGTCTCATTAAACCTAATATCCATATATACCATTTTCATGAAGACATCGAATCCAAATTCTGTCGTTAAGAGGGTCAAGAAAGCATAATACGCTAACTGGTCTGAATGCTACAAGTTAAACAGCCTTGTGAATGTGCCCAGTGGATAACCAAGCATCTTATCACATATAAGTAGCGTCCAGTGAAGCTAACCAAGCGTCGGCTCAGAATACAGAACATTGTGATGAATGGAGAAGTAATTTTGAATGAAGTATTAAAATATTCAAAGTCCAAGCTTGACCAGAAAATGATGTACCTTTTTCAATAAAGTTCGGAAGCATCAAGTACTGTAATAGAAGAAGACAAAAGCTTCAGCAACTCTAACAGAAGAAAGATAAAAGAAGCCCGAAAAAGACAAAAGTAATAAAGCTGCAAAAGCAAAAACGCTGAAGATTGAAGTCAGGCGTCTGCTGCCGACAATCATGTCTACGAAACGTCATATTTGGAGGAACACTCGTCCAAATGAAGTGATATTGGTTTACTTAGAAACATCAGATAAATACCCGTAAGTTTCCTGCATTAGTCGAGATCTGAATCAATCTCTATCGAGAGTGAAATTCCTTCTTCAAGGTGGAGATATGATACCGTTCGTGACAATCAAAACATGCAAGTGTCTGCTGACAATTTATGGAGCTTTAGCAGTTCAAATGCATCGATCTTGGTATCGTTGGAAGACGCAGAAAACTATCTGCAACAATCAGGAAGAGGTCGAGAGCGATATCGATCTCTATCTTGGTCAAATTGTATCCGTAGGTTGGTCACGTTATGTTGTTCCCAAAAGTCCTACCTTGGTAGCGTCTATTGGCCATATCTTGCACTATAGGTGTCCGAATTGGATGAAATTGGTGTCTCATTAAACCTAATATCCATTTGTCCAAGTTTCATGAAGACATCAAATCCTAATTCGGCCCTTAAGAAGGTCAAGGAAGTATAATACGCCAACGGGTGAGAATGCTACGAGTTAAACAGCCTAGTGAATGTGCCCAGTGGATAACCAAACGTCTTATCTCATTTAAGAAGGGTCCAGCGAAGCTAACCAAGCGTCTATTCAGAATACAAAACATTATGATGAAAGGAGAAGTAATTTTGAATGAAGTGTTATAATATTCAAAGTCCATGCTTGACCAGAAAACGAGGTACCTTTTTCAACAAAGTTTTGAAGGATCATGTACTGTAACTGAAGGATATAGAAGGTTCAACAACTCTAACATAATAAAGATAAAAGTAGCCTGAACAAAGGCAAAAGTAATAAAGCTACAAAAGCAAAAGCACTGAAGATTGAAGTTAAGCGTCTGCTGCTGATAATCAAGTATATGACATGTCGTAATTCGAGGTAAACTCTTCAAATTAAGTGACCTTGGTTTAGTTAGAATGATAAGATTCCTGAAGAAGTTGAGATTTGATTCAATCTCTATCTGAGTGAAATTCCTTCTTCAAGGTGGAGATGTGAAACTGTTCGTGACAATCAGAACATGCAACTGTCTGCTGACAATTTCTGGAGCTTTAGGTGTTCAAATGCATCATTCTAGGTATCGTTGGAAGACGCAAAAAACTATCTTCAACTTTCATGAAGAGGTCGAGAGAGAAATCGATCCCTATCTTTGTCAAATTGAATCTGTAGGTTGGTGACGTGATGCTGTTCCTGGCAGTCATACTATTGTAGCGTCTATTGGCCATATCTTGCGCTGTAGGTGTCCGAATTGGATGAAACTGTTGTCTCATTAAACCTAATATCCATATATACAAATTTCATGAAGACATCGAATCCTAATTCAGCCGTTAAGAGGGTCAAGAAAGCATAATACGCTAACTGGTCAGAATGCTACCAGTTAAACAGCCTTGTGAATGTGCCCAGTGGATAACCAAGAGTCTTATCTCATTTAAGAAGTGTCCAGTGAAGTTAAACAAGCGTCTACTCAGAATACAGAACATTATGATGAATGGGCAAATAATTTTGGATGAAGCATTAAAATATTCAAAGTCCAAGCTTAACCCGAAAATGATCAAGTACTGTAATAGAAGAAGACAAAAGCTTCAGCAACTCTAACAGAAGAAAGATAAAAGAATCCCGAAATAGACAAAAGTAATAAAGCTGCAAAAGCAAAAACGCTGAAGATTGAAGTCAGGCATCTACTGCCAACAATCATGTGTACGAAACGTCGTATTTGGAGGAACACTCGTCCAAATGAAGTGATATTGGTTTAGTTAGAAACATAAGATAAATGCCCGTAAGTTTCCTGCATTAGTCGAGATCTGAATCAATCTCTATCGAGAGTGAAATTCCTTCTTCAAGGTGGAGATGTGATACCGTTCGTGACAATCAAAACATGCAAGCGTCTGCTGATAATTTCGGGAGCTTTAGCTATTCAAATGCATCGATCTTGGTATCATTGGAAGACGCACAAAACTATCTGCAACCATCATAAAGAGGTCGAGAGCGAAATCGATCTCTGTCTTTGTCAAATTATATCCGTAGTTTTGTGACCTAATCCTATTCCTGACAATTATACCTTTGTAGCATCTATTGGCCATATCTTACGCTATTGGTGTCCAAATTAGAGGAAACCGATGTCTCATTAAACCTAATATCCATATATACCAGTTTCATGAAGACATCGAATCCAAATTCTGCCGTTAAGAGGGTCAAGAAAGCATAATACGCTAACTGGTCAAAATGCTTCAAGTTAAACAACCTTGTGAATGTTCCCAGTGGATAAGCAAGCGTCTATCTCATTTAAGAAGTGTCCAGTCAAGCTAACAAAGCGTCGGCTCAGAATACAGAACATTATGATGAATGCACAAGTAATTTTGAAAGAAGTATTAAAATATTCAAAGTCCAAGCTTGACCAGAAAATGAGGTACCTTTCTCAATTAAGTTCTGAAGCATCAAGTACTGTAACAGAAGAAGACAGTAGCTTCAGCAACCCTAACAGAAGGAAGATAAATGAAGCCCGAACAAAGATAAAAGTAATAAGGTGCAAAAGCAAAAACGCTGAAGATTGAAGTCAGGCGTCTACAGCCGATAATCAAGCATACGAAACGTCGTATTTGGAGGAACACTCGTCCAAATGAAGTGATATTTGTTTAGTTAGAAAGAAAAGATAAAAACCCATAAGTTTCCTGCAAAAGTCGAGATCTGAATCAATCTCTATCGGAGTGAAATTCCTTCTTCAAGGTGGAGATATGATACTGTTCATGACAATCAGAACATACAAGCGTCTGATGACAATTTCTGGAGCTTAAGCTGTTCAAATGCATCGATCTTGTATCGTTGGAGGACGCAGAAAACTATCTGCAACATTCATGTAGAGGTCGAGAGCGATATCGATCTCTATCTTTGTCAAATTGTATACGCAGGTTGGTGAAGTGATGCTGTTCCAGAAAGTCATACCTTTGTAACGTCTATTGGCCATATCTTACACTATAGGTGTCGGAATTGGATGAAACTGGTGTCTTATAAAACCTAATATCCATTTATACAAGTTTAATAAGACATAGAATCCTAATTCGGCCCTTAAGAAGGTCAAGGATGCATAATACGCCAACGGGTCAGAATACTACGAGTTAAACAGCCTAGTGAATGTGCCCAGTGGATAACCAAGCGTCTTATCTCATTTAAGAAGGGTCCAATGAAGCTAACCAGGCGTCTTCTCAGAATACAGAACATTATGATGAATGGAGAATTAGTTTTGGATGACGTGTTATAATATTCGAAGTCCATGCTTGACCAGAAAATGAGGTACCTTTTTCTAGAAAGTTTTGAAGGATCAAGTACTGTAACTGAAGGATACAGAAGGTTCAAAAACGCTAACATAATAAAGATAAAAGAAGCCTGAACAAAGGCAAAAGTAATAAAGCTAAAAAACCAAAAACACTGAAGATTGAAGTCAAGCGTTTGCTGCCGACAATCAAGCATATGACATGTCGTATTTCGCGGTAAACCCGTCCAAATTAAGTTACCTTGGTTTAGTTAGAATGATAAGATTCTTGAAGAAGTTGAGAGTTGATTCAATCTCCATCAGAGTCAAAATTCCTTCTTCAAGGTGGAGATGTGAAACTGTTCATGACAATCAAAACATGCAATTATCTGCTGACAATTTCTGGAGCTTTAGGTATTCAAATGCATCGTTCTTGGTATCATTGGATGACGCAGAAACCTATCTTCAACTTTCATGAAGAGGTCGAGAGCGAAATTGATCCCTATCTTTGTCAAATTGAATCTGTAGGTTGGTGACATGATGCTGCTCCTGGCACTCATACTATTGTAGCGTCTATTGGCCATATATCTTGCGCTGTAGGTGTCCGAATTGGATGAAACTGGTGCCTCATTAAACCTAATATCCATATATAGAATTTTCCTGAAGACATCGAATCCTAATTCAGCCGTTAAGAGGGTCAAGGAAGCATGATATGATAACTGGTCCGAATGCTACCGGTTAAAAAGCCTTGTGAATGTGCCCAGTGGATAACCAAGAGTCTTATCTCATTTAGGAAGCGTCCAGTGAAGCTAACCAAACGTCTACTCAGAATACAGAACATTATGATGAATGGGGAGGTAATTTTGAATGAAGTATTAAAATATTCAAAGTCCAAGCTTGACCAGAAAATGTGGTACCTTGTTTAATAAATTTCTAAAGCATCAAGTACTGTAACAAAAGAAGACAAAAGCTTCAGCAAATGTAACAGAAGAAAGATAAAAGAAGCCCGAACAATGACAAAAGTAATAAAGCTGCAAAACCAAGAACACTGAAGATTGCAGTCAGGCATCTGCTGCCGACAATGAAGCGTACGAAACATCGTATTTGACGGAACACTAGTACAAATGAAGTGATCTTGGTTGAGTTAGAATGATATGATAAATACCGTTAGGTTTTCTGAATTAGTCGAGATCTGAATCAATCTCTATCTGAGTGAAATTCCTTCTTTAAAGTGGAGATGTGATACAGTTCCCGACAATCAGAACATGCAAGCGTCTGCTGACAATTTCGGGAGCTTTACCTATTAAAATGCATCGATCTTGGTATCATTGGAAGACGCAGAAAACTATCTGCAACTTTCATGAAGAGGTCGAGAGCGATATCGATCTCTATCTTTGTCAAATTGTATCCGTAGGCTGGTCACGTTATATTGTTCCCGAAAGTCATAACTTTGTAGCGTCTATTGGCCATATCTTGTACTGTAGATGTCCGAATTGGATGAAATTGGTGTCTCATTATACCTAATTTCCATTTATACAAGTTTCATGAAGACATCAAATCCGAATTCGGCCCTTAA
Source organism: Ammopiptanthus mongolicus (assembly GCA_039655645.1). Taxonomy (NCBI): domain Eukaryota; kingdom Viridiplantae; phylum Streptophyta; class Magnoliopsida; order Fabales; family Fabaceae; genus Ammopiptanthus; species Ammopiptanthus mongolicus. Next base: position 20,592,489 of record CM077350.1, on the reverse strand, counting down.
GAAGGTCAAGGAAGCATAATACGCCAACGGGTCAGAATACTACGAGTTAAGCAGCCTAGTGAATGTGCCCAGTGGATGACCAAGTGTCTTATCTCATTTAAGAAGGGTCCAGTGAAGCTAACCAAGCGTCTGATCAGAATACAGAACATTATGATGAATGGGGAAGTAATTTTGAATGAAGTATTAAAATATTCAAAGTCCAAGCTTGACCAAAAAATGTGGTACCTTGTTTGATAAAGTTCTGAAGCATCAAGTACTGTAACAGAAGAAGACAAAAGCTTCAGCAACTGTAACAGAAGAAAGATAAAAGAAGCCCGAACAATGACAAAAGTAGTAAAGTGGCAAAAGCAAAAACACTGAAGATTGAAGTCAGGCATCTACGGCCGACAATCAAGCGTACGAAACGTCGTATTTGAAGGAACACTAATCCAAATGAAGTGATCTTTGGTTGAGTTAGAATGATATGATAAATACCCTTAGGTTTCCTGAATTAGTCGAGATCTAAATCAATCTCTATCTGAGTGAAATTCCTTCTTCAAAGTGGAGATGTGATACAGTTCACGGCAATCAGAACATGCAAGTGTCTGCTGACAACTTCGGGAGCTTTAGCTATTCAAATGCATCGATCATGGTATCGTTGGAAGACGCAGAAAAATATCTGCAACTTTCATGAAGAGGGCGAGAGCGATATCGATCTCAATCTTTGTCAAATAGTATCCGTAGTTTGGTCACGTTCTGCTGTTCCCGAATGTCATACCTTTGTAGCGTCTATTGGCCATATCGTACACTATAGGTGTCTAAATGGGATGAAACCGATGTCTCATTAAACCTAATATCCATATATACCATTTTCATGAAGACATCGAATCCAAATTCTATCATTAAGAGGGTCAAGAAAGCATAATAAGCTAACTGCTCAGAATGCTACAAGTTAAACAGCCTTGTGAATGTGCCCAGTGGATAACCAAGTGTCTTATCTCATATAAGTAGCGTCCAGTGAAGCTAACCAAGCGTCGGCTCAGAATACAGAACATTGTGATGAATGGAGAAGTAATTTTGAATGAAGTATTAAAATATTCAAAGTCCAAGCTTGACCAGAAAATGAGGTACCTTTTTCAATAAAGTTCTGAAGCATCAAGTACTGTAATAGAAGAAGACAAAAGAATCCCGAAAAAGACAAAAGTAATAAAGCTGCAAAAGCAAAAACGCTGAAGATTGAAGTCAGGCATCTACTACCGACAATCATGTGTACGAAACGTCGTATTTGGAGGAACACTCGTCCAAATGAAGTGATATTGGTTTAGTTAGAAACATCAGATAAATACCCGTAAGTTTCCTGCATTAGTCGAGATCTGAATCAATCTTTATCGAGAGTGAAATTCCTTCTTCAAGATGGAGATGTGATACCGTTCGTGACAATCAAAACATGCAAGTGTCTGCTGACAATTTCTGAAGCTTTCGCAGTTCAAATGCATCGATCTTGGTATCGTTGGAGGACGAAGAAAACTATCTGCAACTTTCATGAAGAGGTCGAGAGCAATATCGATCTCTGTCTTTGTCAAATTGTATCCGTAGGTTGGTCACGTTATGTTGTTCCCGAAAGTCCTACCTTTGTAACGTTTATTGGCCATATCTTGCACTATAGGCGTCCGAATTGGATGAAATTGGTGTCTCATTAAACCTAATATCCATTTATACAAGTTTCATGAAGACATCAAATCCTAATTCGGCCCATAAGAAGGTCAAGGAAGCATAATACGGCAACGGGTCAAAATACGACGAGTTAAACAGCCTAGTGAATGTGCCCAGTGGATAACCAAGCGTCTTATCTCATTTAAGAAGGGTCCAGTGAAGCTTCCCAAGCGTCTGCTCAGAATACAGAGCATTATGATGAATGGAGAAGTAATTTTGACTGAAGTGTTAAAATATTCAAAGTCCATGTTTGACCAGAAAATGAGGAACCTTTTTCAATAAAGTTTTGAAGGATCAAGTACTGTAACTGAAGGATACAGAAGGTTCAACAACTCTAACATAATAAAGATAACAGAAGCCTGAACAAAGGCAAAAGTAACAAAGCTACAAAAGCAAAAACACTGAAGATTGAAGTCAAGCGTCTGCAACTGACAATCAAGCATATGACATGTCGTATTCCGAGGTAAACTCTCCAAATTAAGTGACCTTGGTTTAGTTAGAATGATAAGATTCCTGAAGAAGTTGAGATTTGATTCAATCTCTATCTGAGTGAAATTCCTTCTTCAAGGTGGAGATGTGAAACTGTTCATGACAATCAGAACATGCAACTGTCTGCTGACAATTTCTAGAGCTTTAGGTATTCAAATGCATCGTTCTAGGTATCGTTGGGAGATGCAGAAAACTGTCTTCAACTTTAATGGAGAGGTCGAGAGAGAAATCGATCCCTATCTTTGTCAAATTGAATCTGTAGGTTGGTGACATGATGCTGTTCCTGGCAGTCATACTATTGTAGCGTCTATTGGCCATATCTTGCACTGTAGGTGTCCGAATTGGATGAAACTGCTGTCTCATTAAACCTGATATCCATATATATAAGTTTCATGAAGACATCGAATCCTAATTCAGCCGTTAAGAGGGTCAAGGAAGCATGATACGATAACTGGTCAGAATGCTACCAGTTAAATAGCCTTGTGAATGTGCACAGTGGATAACCAAGAGTCTTATCTCATTTAAGAATTGTCCAGTGAAGTTAAACAAGCGTCTACTCAGAATACAGAACATTATGATGAATGGGAAAGTAATTTTGAATGAAGTATTACAATATTCAAAGTCCAAGCTTGACCAGAAAATGAGGTACCTTTTTCAATAAAGTTCTGAAGCATCAAGTATTGTTAAAGAAGAAGACAAAAGCTTCAGCAACTCTAACTGAAGAAAGATAAAAGAAGCCCGAACAATGACAAAAGTAATAAAGCTGCAAAAGCAAAAACCCTGAAGATTGAAGTCAGGCATCTGCTGCCAACAATCAAGCGTACGAAACGTTGTATTTGAAGGAACACTTGTCCAAACGAAGTAATCTTGGTTTAGTTAGAAAGATATGATAAATACCCTTAAGTTTCCTGAATAAGTCGAGATCTAAATCAATCTCTATCTGAGTGAAATTCTTTCTTCAAAGTGGAGATATGATTCACTTCACGACAATTAAAACAAGCAAGCGTCTGCTGACAATTTCGGGAGCTTTAGCTATTCAAATGCATTGATCTTGGTATCGTTGGAAGACGCAAAAAACTATCTGCAACCTTCATGAAGAGGTCGAGAGCGAAATCGATCTCTGTCTTTGTCAAATTGTATCCGTAGTTTTATGACCTGATCCTGTTCCTGACAGTTATACCTTTGTAGTGTCTACTGGCCATATCTTGCGCTATTGGTGTCCCAATTGGAGGAAACCGATGTCTAACTAAACCTAATATCCATATATACCAGTTTCATGAAGACATCGAATCCAAATTCTGCCGTTAAGATGGTCAAGAAAGCATAATACGCTAACTGGTCAGAATGCTTCACGTTAAACACCCTTGTGAATGTTCCCAGTGGATAACCAAGCGTCTATCTCATTTAAGAAGTGTCCAGTGAAGCTAACCAAGCGTCGGCTCAGAATACAGAACATTATGATGAATGGATAAGTAATTTTGAAAGAAGTATTAAAATATTCAAAGTCCAAGCTTGACCAGAAAATGAGGTACCTTTTTCAATAAAAAACTGAAGAACCAAGTACTGTACGAGAAGAAGATAGTAGCTTCAGCAACTCTAACCGAAGGAAGATAAATGAAGCCCGAACAAAGATAAAAGTAATAAAGCTGCAAAAGCAAAAACGCTGAAGATTGAAGTCAGGCGTCTGCTGCCGACAATCAAGTGTACGAAACGTCGTATTTGGAGGAACACTCGTTCAAATGAAGTGATGTTTGTTTGGTTAGAAAGATAAGATAAAAACCCATAAGTTTCCTGCATAAGTCGAGATCTGAATCAATCTCTATCGGAGTAAAATTCCTTCTTCAAGGTGGAGATATGATACTGTTCGTGACAATCAGAACATACAAGCGTCTGCTGACAATTTCTGGACCATAAGCTGTTCAAATGCATCGAGCTTGTATCGTTGGAAGATGGAGAAAACTATCTGCAACTTTCATGAAGAGGTCGAGAGCGATATCGATCTCTATCTTTGTCAAATTGTATCCGTAGGTTGGTCACGTTATATATTTCCCAGAAGTCATACCTTTGTAGCATCTATTGGCCATATCTTGTACTATAGGTCTCCGAATTGGATGAAATTGGTTTCTCATTAAACCTAATTTCCATTTACACAAGTTTCATGAAGACATCAAATCCTAATTCGGCCCTTAAAAAGGTCAAGGAAGCATAATACGCCAACGGGTCAAAATGCTACGAGTTAAACAGCCTTATGAATGTGCCCAGTGGATAACCAGGTCTCTTATCGCATTTAAGAAGCGTCCAATGAAGTTAACCAAGCGTCTACTCAGAATACAGAATATTATGATGAAAGGAGAAGTAATTTTGAAGTATTAAAATATTCAAAGTCCAAGCATTAACAGAAAATGGGGTACCCTTTTCAATAGAGTTTTGAAGCATCAAGTACTATAAATGAAGGATATCGAAGGTTCAACGACTCTAACATAATAAAGATAAAAGAAACCCGAACAAAGACAAAAGTAATAAAGCTACAAAAGCAAAAATACTAAAGATTGAAGATAAGCTTCTGCTGCCGACAATCAAGCCTATGACATGTCGTATTACGAGGTAAACTCGTCCAAATTAAGTGATTTTGGTTTAGTTAGAATGATAAGATTCCTGAAGAAGTTGAGATTTGATTCAATCTCTATCTGAGGGAAATTCTTTCTTCAACATGGACATGTGACACCGTTCATGACAATCAGAACATGCAACCGTCTGCTGACATTTTCTGGAGCTTTAGGTGTTGAAATGCATCGATCTTGGTATCCTTGGAAGACGCATAAAACTATCTTCAACTTTCATGAAGAGGTCGAAAGCGAAATCGATCTCTATCCTTGTTAAATTGTATCCGTAGGTTTGTGATGTGATGCTGTTCCTGACTATCATCCCTTTTTATCGTCTATTGGCCATATCTTGCGCTATAGGTGCTCGAATTGGATGAGACTGATGTATCATTAAACCTAATATCCATATATACCAGTTTCATGAAGACATCGAATCCAAATTCTACCGTTAAGAGGGTCAAGAAAGCATAATACGCTAACTGGTCAGGATGCTACAAGTTAAATAGCCTTGTGAATGTGCCCAGTGGATAACCAAGCGTCTTATCTCATTTGAGAAGGGTCCAGTGAAGCTATCCAAGCGTCTGCTCAGAATACAGAACATTATGATGAATGGAGAAGTAATTTTGAATGAAGTGTTATAATATTCAAAGTCTAAGCTTGAACAGAAAATGAGGTACCTTTTTCAATAAAGTTATGAAGCATCAAGTACTGTAACAGAAGAAGACAAAAGCTTCAGCATCTCTAACAGAAGAAAGATAAATGAAGCCCGAACAAAGACAAAAGTAATAAAGCTGCAAAAGCAAAAATATTGAAGACTGAAGTCAGGCGTCTGCTGCCGACAATCAAGCCTATGAAATGTCGTATTTCGAGGTAAACACGTCCAAATTAAGTGATCTTGGTTTAGTTAGAAGTATAAGATTCCTGAAGAAGTTGAGATTTGATTCAATCTCTATTTGAGTGAAATTTCTTCTTCAAGGTGGAGATGTGAAACTGTTCCCGACAATCAGAACATGCAACCGTCTGTTGACAATTTCTGGAGGTTTAGGTGTTCAAATGCATCAATCTTGGTATCATTGGAAGGCGCATAAAACTATCTTCAACTTTCATGAAGTGGTCGAGAGCGAAATCGATCCCTATCTTTGTCAAACTGAATCTGTAGGTTGGTGACGTGATGCTGTTACTAGCAGTCATACCATTGTAGCGTCTATTGGCCATATCTTGCGTTGTAGGTGTCCGAATTGGATGAAATTGGTGTCTCACTAAACCTAATATCCATATATACAAGTTTCATGAAGACATCGAATCATAATTCAGCCGTTAAGAGGGTCAAGGAAACATGATACGATAACTGGTCAGAATGCTACCAGTTAAACAGCCTTGTGAATGTGCCCAGTGGATAACCAAGTGTCTTATCTCATTTAAGAAGCGTCCAGTGAAGCTAAACATGCATCTACTAAGAATACAGAACATTATGATGAATGGGGATGTAATTTTGAATGAAGTATTAAAATATTCAAAGTCCAAGCTTGACCAGAAAATGAGGTACCTTTTTCAATAAAGTTCTGAAGCATCAAGTACTGTAACAGAAGAAGACAAAAGCTTCAGCAACTCTAACAGAAGAAAGATAAAAGAAGCCCGAATAATGACAAAAGTAATAAAGCTGCAAAGCAAAAACATTGAATATTGAAGTCAGGCATCTGCTGCCGACAATCAAGCGTACGAAACGTCGTATTTGATGGAACACTATTCAAAATGAAGTGATCTTGGTTAAGGTAGAAAAATTTGATAAATACCCTTGTGTTTCATAAATAAGTCGAGATCTGAATCAATCTCTATCTTAGTGAAATTCCTTATTCAAAGTAGAGATGTGATATAATTCACGACAATCAGAACATGCAAGCGTCTGCTGACAATTTCGGGAGCTTTTGCTTTTCAAATGCATCGATCTTGGTATCGTTGGAAGACGCAGAAAACTATCTGCAACCTTCATGAAGAGGTCGAGAGCTAAATCGATCTCTATCTTTGTCAAATTGTATCCGTAGGTTTGTGACGTGATGTTGTTCCTGATAGTCATCCCTTTTTAGCGTCTATTGGCCATATCTTGCGCTATAGGTGCTCGAATTGGATGAAACCGATGTCTCATTAAACCTAATATCCATATATACCAGTTTCATGAAGACATCGAATCCAAATTCTGCCGTTAAGAGGGTCAAGAAAGCATAATACGCTAACTGGTCAGGATGCTAAAAGTTAAATAGTCTTGTGAATGTGCCCAGTGGATAACCAAGCGTCTTATCTCATTTAAGAAGGGTCCAGTGAAGCTATCCAAGCGTCTGCTCAGAATACAGAACATTATGATGAATGGAGAAGTAATTTTGAATGATGTGTTATAATATTCAAAGTCTAAGCTTGAACAGAAAATAAGGTACCTTTTTCAATAAAGTTTTGAAGCATAAAGTACTGTAACAGAAGAAGACAAAAGCTTCAGCATCTCTAATAGAAGAAAGATAAATGAAGCTCGAACAAAGACAAAAGTAATAAAGCTGCAAAAGGAAAAACACTGAAGATTGAACTCTTGCGTCTGCTGCCGACAATCAAGCCTATGACATGTCGTATTTCGAGGTAAACTAGTCCAAATTATGTGATCTTGGTTTAGTTTGAATGATAAGATTCCTGAAGAAGTTGAGATTTGATTCAATCTCTATCTAAGTGAAATTCCTTCTTCAAGGTGGAGATGTGAAACTGTTCACGACAATCAGAACATGCAACCGTCTGCTGAAAATTTCTGGAGCTTTAGGTGTTCAAATGCATTGATCTTGGTATCGTTGGAAGACGCATAAAACTATCTTCAACTTTCATGATGAGGTCGAGAGCGAAATCGATCCCTATCTTTGTCAAATTGAATTTGTAGGTTGGTGACGTGATGCTGTTACTAGCAGTCATACCATTGTAGCATCTATTGGCCATATCTTGCATTGTTGGTGTCCGAATTGGATGAAACTGGTGTCTCACAAAACCTAATATCCATATATACAACTTTCATGAAGACATCGAATCATAATTCAGCCGTTAAGAGGGTCAAGGAAGCATGATACGATAACTAGTAAGAATGCTACCAGTTAAACAGCCTTGTGAATGTGCCCAGTGGATAACCAAGTGTCTTATCTCATTTAAGAAGCGTCCAGTGAAGCTAACCAAGCGTCTACTCAAAATACAGAACATTATGATGAATTGGGAAGTAATTTTGAATGAAGTATTAAAAATTTCAAAGTCCAAGCGTGACCAGAAAATGAGGTACCTTTTTCAATAAAGTTTTGAAGCATCAAGTATTGTTAAAGAAGAAGACAAAAGCTTCAGCAACTCTAACAGAAGAAAGATAAAAGAAGCCCGAATAACGACAAAAGTAATAAAGTTGCAAAAGCAAAAACACTGAATATTGAAGTCAGGCATCTGCTACCGACAATCAAGCGTACGAAACATCGTATTTAAAGGAACACTAGTCAAAATGAAGTGATCTTGGCTTAGTTAGAAAGATATGATAAATACCCATAAATTTCCTGAATAAGTCGAGATCTGAATCAATCTCTATCTGAGTGAAATTCCTTCTTCAAAGTGGAGATGTGATACAGTTCACGACAATCAGAACATGCAAGCGTCTGCTGACAGTTTCGGGAGCTTTAGCTGTTCAAATGCATCGTTCTTTGTATTGTTGGAAGACACAAAAAACTATCTGCAACCTTCATGAAGAGGTCGAGAGCGAAATCGATCTCTATCTTTGTCAAATTGTATCCGTAAGTTTGTGACGTGATGTTGTTCCTGACAGTCATACCTTTGTAGCGTCTATTGGCCATATCTTGACCTATTGGTGTCCGAATTGGATGAAACCGATGTCTCATTAAACCTAATATCCATATATACCAGTTTCATGAAGACATCGAATCCAACTCCTGCCGTAAGTGGGTCATGAAAGCATAATACGCTAACTGGTCAGGATGCTAAAAGTTAAACAGCCTTGTGAATGTGCCCAGTGGGTATCCAAGGGTCTTATCTCATTTAAGAAGCGTCCAGTGAAGCTAACCATGTGTTGGCTCAGAATACAGAACATTATGATGAATGGAGAAGTAATTTTGAATGAAGTATTAAAATATTCAAAGTCCAAGCTTGACCAGAAAATGAGGTACCTTTTTCAATAAAGTTCTGAAGCATCAAGTATTGTAACAGAAGAAGACAAAAGCTTCAGCAACTCTAACAAAAGAAAGATAAAAGAAGCCCGAACAAAGACAAAAGTAATAAAGCTGCAAAAGCAAAAACGCTGAAGATTGAAGTCAGGTGTCGGCTGGCGACAATCAAGCGTACGAAACGTCATATTTGGAGGTACGCTCATCCAAATGAAGTGATCTTGGTTTAGTTAGAAATATAAGATAAATTTCCTTAAATTTTCTAAATAAGTCGAGATCTGAATCAATCTCTATCTGAGTGAAATTCCTTCTTTAAGATGTAGATGTGATACTGTTCATGACAATCAGAACATGCAAGCGTCTGCTGACAATTTATGGAGCTTTAGCTGTTCAAATGCATCGATCTTGGTATCGTTGGAAGACGCGAAAAACTATCTGCCACTTTCATGAAGAGGTCGAGCGCGAAATCGATCTCTATCTTTGTCAAATTATATCCGGAGTTTGGTCTCGTGATGCTGTTCCTGACAGTCATACCTTTGTAGCGTCAATGGGCCGTATCTCGCGCTCTAGGTGTTCAAATTGGATGAAACCGATGTATCATTAAACCTAATATCCATATATACAATTTTGATGAAGACATCGAATCGAAATTCTGCCGTTAAGAGGGTCAAGGAAGCATAATACGCAAACGGTTCAGAATGCTACGAGTTAAACAGCCTTGTGAATGTGCCCAGTGGATAACCAAGCGTCTTATCTCATTGAAGAAGGGTCCAGTGAAGCTAACCAAGCGTCTTCTCAGAATACAGAACATTATGATGATTACAGAAGTAATTTCGAATGAAGTGTAAAAATATTCAAAGTCCACGCTTGACCAGAAAATGAGTTACCTTTATCAATAAAGTTCTGAAGCATCAAGTATTGTAACAGAAGAAGACAAAAGCTTCAGCAACTCCACCAGAAGAAAGATAACAGAAGCCAGAAAAAAGACAAAATTTATAAAGCTGCAAAAGCAAAAACGCTGAAGATTGAAGTCAAGCGTCGGCTGCCGACAATCAAGCGCACGAAACGTCGTATTTTGAGGAACACTTGTCCAAATGAAGTGATATTGGTTTAGTTAGAAAGATAAAATAAATACCCATAAAATTCCTGCATTAGTCGAGATCTGAATCAATCTCTGTCAGAGTGAAATTCCTTCTTCAAGGTGGAGATGTGATACTTTTCGTGACAATCAGAACATGCAAGCGTCTGCTGACAATTTTTGGAGCTTTAGCAGTTCAAATGCATCGATCTTCGTATCGTTGGAAGATGCAGAAAACTATCTGCAACTTTGATGAAGAGCTCGAGAGCGATTTCGATCTCTGTCTTTGTCAAATTGTATCCATAGGTTGGTCACATGATGTTGTTCCAGAAAGACATACCTTTGTATCGTCTATTGGCCATATCTTGCACTATAGGTGTCCGAATTGGATGTCATCGGTGTCTCATTAAACCTAATATCCATTTATACAAGTTTCATGAAGACATCAAATCCTAATTCGCCCCTTAAGAAGGTCAAGGAAGCATAATACGTCAACGGGTCAAAATGGTACGAGTTAAACAGCCTAGTGAATGTGCCCAGTGGATAACCAAGCGTCTTATCTCATTTAAGAAGGGTCCAGTGAAGCTAACCAAGCGTCTACTCAGAATACAGGACATTATGATGAATGGAGAAGTAATTTTGAATGAAGTGTTAAAATATTCAAAGTCCAAGCTTGACCCGAAAATGAGATACCATTCTCAATTATGTTCTGAAGCATCAAGTACTATAACACAAGAAGACAAAAGCTTCAACAAATCTAGTAGAAGAATGATAAAAGAAGCCCGAACAAAGACAAAATAAATAAAGCTGCAAAAGCAAAAACACTGAAGATTGAAGTCAAGCGTCAGCTGCTAACAATTACTGCTGACAATTAAGCATTCGAAACGTCGCATTTGAAGGAACATTAGTAAAAATGAAGTGATCTTGGTTTAGTTAGAAATATAAAATAAATATCCTTATGTTTTCTGAATAAGTCGAGATCTGAATCAACCTCTATCTGAGTCAAATTCCTTCTTCAAGGTGGAGATTAGACATTGTTCATGACAATCAGAACATGCAAGCGTCTGCTGACAATTTCTGGAGCTTTTCCGGTTCAAATGCATCGATCTTGGTATCGTTGGAAGACGCTGAAAACTATGTGCAACTTTCTTGAAGAGGTCGAGAGCGAAATCGATCTCTATCTATGTCAAATTGTATCCGTAGGTTGGTCTCATGATTCTGCTCCTGACTGTCATACCTTTGTAGCGTCTATTGGCTGTATCTTGTGCTATAGGTGTCCGAATTGGATGAAACCGGTGTCTCATTAAACCTAATATCCAATTATACAAGTTTGGTGAAGACATCGAATCCAAATTCTGCTGTTAAGAGGGCCAAGGAAGCATAATACGCTAACGAGTCGTGTTAAACAGCCTTGTGATTGTGCCCAATGGATAACCAAGCGTCTTATCTCATTTCAGAAGGGACCAGTGAAGCTAACCAAGCGTCTGCTCAGAATACAGAACATTATGATGAAAGGAGGAGTAATTTTGAATGAAGTGTTAAAGTATTCAAAGTCCAAGCTTGACCAGAAAATGAGGTACCTTTTTCAATAAAGTTCTGAAGCATCATGTACTGTAACAGAAGAAGACAAAAGCTTCAGCAACTCTAAGAAAAAAAAGATAAAAGAAGCCTGAACAAAGACAAAAGTAATAAAGCTTCAAAAGCAAAAACACTGAAGATTGAAGTCAGGCGTCAACTGCCGACAATTAAGCGTATGAAACATCGCATTTGAAGGAACACTAGAAAAAATGAAGTGATCCTGGTTTAGTTAGAAATATAATATAAATATGCTTATGTTTTCTGAATAAGTCGAGATCTGAATCAACCTCTATCTGAGTGAAATTCCTTCTTCAAGGTGGAGATGTGATACTGTTCATGACAATCAGAACATGCAAGCGTCTGCTGACAATTTCTGGAGCTTTTCCTGTTCAAATGAATCGATCTTGGTATAGTTGGAAGACGCTGAAAACTATCTGCAATTTTCTTGAAGAGGTCGAGAGCGAAATCGATCTCTATCTTTGTCAAATTGTATCCATAGGTTAGCCTCATGATGCTGTTCCTGACAGTCATATCGTTGTAGCGTCTATTGGTCGTATCTTGTGCTATAGGTGTCTGAATTGGATGAAACCGGTGTCTCATGAAACCTAATATCCATATATACATGTTTGATGCAGACATTGAATCCAAATTCTAACGTTACGAAGGTCAAGGAAGCATAATAAGCTAACTGGTTAGAATGCTACGTGTTAAACAGCCTTGTGATTCTTCCCAATGGATAACCAAGTGTCTTATCTAATTTAAGAAGGGACCAGTGAAGCTAACCAAGCGTCTGCTCAGAATACAGAACATTATGATGAATGGAGAAGTAATTTTGAATGAAGTGTTAAAATATTCAAAGTCCAAGCTTGACCAGAAAATGAGGTACCTTTTTCAATAAAGTTCTGAAGCATCAAGTACTGTAACAGAAGAAGACAAAAGCTTCAGCAACTCTAATAGAAAAAAGATAAAAGAAGCAAGAACAAAGACAAAAGTAATAAAGCTGCAAAAGCCAAAACACTGAAGATTGAAGTCAGGCGTCAACTACCGACAATTAAGCGTATGAAACGTCGCATTTGAAGTGAACTTGGTTTAGTGATAAATATAAGATAAATATCCTTGTGTTTCCAGAATAAGTCGAGATCTGAATCAACCTCTATCTGAGTGAAATTCCTTCTTCAAAGTGGAGATGTGATACAGTTCACGACAATTAGAACATGCAAGCGTCTGTTGACAGTTTCGGGAGCTTTAGCTGTTCAAATGCATCGATCTTGGTATCGTTGGAAGACGCAGAAAACTATCTACAACCTTCATGAAGATATCAAGAGCGAAATCGATCTCTATCTTTGTCAAATTGTATCCGTAGGTTTGTGACATGATGCTGTTCCTTACAGTCATACCTTTGTAGCGTCTATTGGCCATTCTTGACCTATAGGTGTCCGAATTGGATAAAACCGATGTCTCATTAAAATATCCACATAAACCAGTTTCATGAAGACATCGAATCCAATTTCTGCCGTTAAAAGGGCCAAGAAAGCATAATACGCTAACTGGTCCGGATGCTACAAGTAAAACAGCCTTGTGAATGTGCCCAGTGGGTAGCCAGCGTCTTATCGCATTTAAGAAGCGTCCAGTGAAGCTAACCATGTGTTGGCTTAGAATAGAGAACATTATGATGAATGGAGAAGTAATTTTGAATGAAGTATTAAAGTATTCAAAGTCCAAGCTTGACTAGAAAATGAGGTACCTTTTTCAATAAAGTTCTGAAGCATCAAGTATTGTAACAGAAGAAGACAAAAGCTTCAGCAACTCTAACAAAAGAAAGATAAAAGAAGCCCGAACAAAGAAAAAAGTAATAAAGCTGCAAAAGCAAAAACGCTGAAGATTGAAGTCAGGTGTCGGCTGCCAACAATCAAGCGTACGAAACGTCGCATTCACAGGAACACTAGTACAAATGAAGTGATCTTCGTTTAGTTAGAAATATAAGATAAATATCCTTAAGTTTGATGAATAAGTCGAGATCTGAATCAATCTCTGTCTGAGTGAAATTCCTTCCTTAAGGTGGAGATGTGATACTGTTCATGAGAATCAGAACATGCAAGCGTCTGCTGACAATTTCTAGAGCTTTAGTTGTTCAAATGCATCGATCTTGGTATCGTTGGAAGACGCGGAAAACTATCTGCCACTTTCATGAAGAGGTCGAGAGGGAGAATCGATCTCTACCTTTGTCAAATTGTATCCGTAGGTTGGTCTCGTGATGTTGTTCTTGACAGTCATACCTTTGTAGCGTCTATTGGCCGTGTCTTGCGCTATAGGTGTTCGAATTGGATGAAACCGATGTCTCATTAAACATAATATCCACATATTCCAGTTTCATGAAGACATAGAATCCGATTTCTGCCGTTAAGAGGGTCAAGAAATCATAATACGCTAACTGGTCCGGATGCTACAAGTTAAACTGTCTTGTGAATGTGGCTAGTGGGTAACCAAGCGTCTTATCTCATTTAAGAAGCGTCTAGTGAAGCTAACCATGCGTTTTCTCAGAATACAAAACATTATGATGAATGGAGAAGTAATTTTGAAAGAAGCATTAAAATATTCAAAGTCTAAGCCTGACTAGAAAATGAGGTACCTTTTTCAATAAAGTTCTGAAGCATCAAGTATTGTAACAGAAGAAGACAAAAGCTTCAGCAACTCTAACAGAAGAAAGATAACAGAAGCCCGAACAAAGACAAAAGTTATAAAGCTGCAAAAGCAAAAACGCTGAAGATTGAAGTCAAGCGTCGATTGTCGATAATCAAGCGTACGAAACGTCGTATATGGAGGAACACTCGTCCAAATGAAGTGATATTGGTTTAGTTAGAAAGATAAGATAAATAACCATAAAATTCCTGCATTAGTCGAGATCTGAATCAATCTCTATCGGAGTTAAATTCCTTGTTCAAGGTGGAGATGTGATACTGTTCGTGACAATCAAAACATGCACGCGTCTGCTGACAATTTCTGGTGCTTTTCCTATTCAAATGCATCGATCTTGGTGTCGTTGGAAGTTGCAGAAAACTATCTGCAACTTTCATGAAGTGGTCGAGAGCGATATCGATCTCTCTCTTTGTCAAATTGTATCCGTAATTTGGTCACGTGATGTTGTTCCAGAAAGTCATACCTTTGTAGTGTCTATTGGCCATATCTTGCACTATAGATGTCCGAATTGGATGAAACTGGTGTCTCATTAAACCTAATATCCATTTATACAAGTTTCATGAAGACATCAAATCCTAATTCGGCGCTTAAGAAAGTCAAGGAAGCATAATACGCCAACGGGTCAAAATGCTACGAGTTAAACAACCTAGTGAATGTGCCCAGTGGATAACCAGGCATCTTATCTCATTTAAGAAGGGTCCAGTTAAGCTAACCAAGCGTCTGCTCAGAATACAGAACATTATGTTGAATGTAGAAGTAATTTTGAATGAAGTGTTAAAATATTCAAAGTCCAAGCTTGACCAGAAAATGAGGTACCATTCTCAATTATGTTCTGAAGCATCAAGTACTGTAACACAAGAAGACAAAAGCTTCAGCAACTCTAGCAGAAGAAAGATAAAAGAAGCCCGAACAAAGACAAAAGAAATAAAGCTGCAAAAGCAAAAACACTGAAGATTGAAGTCAGGCGTCAGCTGCTGACAATTACTGCCGACAATTAAGCGTTCGAAACGTCGCATTAGAAGGAACATTAGTAAAAATGAAGTGATCTTGGTTTAGTTAGAAGTATAAGATAAATATCCTTATGTTTTCTGAATAAGTCGAGATCTGAATCAACCTCTATCTGAATGAAATTCCTTCTTTAAGGTGGAGATGTGACACTGTTCATGACAATCAGAACATGCAAGCGTCTGCTGACAATTTCTGGAGCTTTTGCGGTTCAAATGCATCGATCTTGGTATCGTTGGAAGACGCTGAAAACTATATGCAACTTTCATGAAGAGGTCAAGAGCGAAATCGATCTCTATCTTTGTCAAATTGTATCCGTAGGTTGGTCTCATGATTCTGTTCCTGACAGTCATACCTTTGTAGCGTCTATTGGCCGCATCTTGTATTATAGGTGTCCGAATTGGATGAAATCGGTGTCTCATTAAACCTACTATCCAAATATACAAGTTTGATGCAGACATCGAATCCAAATTCTGCCGTTAAGAGGATCAAGGAAGCATAATACGCTAACTGGTCAGAATGCTACCTGTTAAACAGCCTTGTGATTGTGCCCAATGGATAACCAAGCGTCTTATCTCATTTAAGAAGGGACCAGTGAAGCTAACCAAGCGTCTGCTCAGAATACAGAACGTTATGAGGATAGGAGAAGTAATTTTGAATGAAGTGTTAAAATATTCAAAGTCCAAGCTTGACCAGAAAATGAGGTACCTTTTTCAATAAAGTTCTGATGCATCAAGTATTGTAACATAAGAAGACAAAAGCTTCGGCAACTCTAACATAAAAATTATAAAAGAAGCCCGAACAAAGACAAAAGTAATAAAGCTGTAAAAGCAAAAACACTGAAGATTGAAGTCAGGCGTCTGCTGCCGATAATCAAGCGTACGAAACGTCGCATTTGAAGGAACACTAGTGCAAATGAAGTGATCTTGGTTTAGTTAGAAATATAAGATGAATATCCTTAAGTTTTCTCAATAACTCGAGATCTGAATCAATCTCTATATGAGTGAAATTCCTTCTTCAAGGTGGAGATGTGATACTGTTCGTGACAATCAGAACATGCAAGCGTCTGCTGACAATTTCTGGAGCTTTAGCTGTTCAAATGCATCGATCTTGGTATCATTGGAAGACGCGGAAAACTATCTGCCACTTTCATGAAGAGGTCGAGAGCGAAATCGATCTCTACCTTTGTCAAATTGTATCCGTAGTTTGGTCTCGTGATGCTGTTCCTGACAGTCATACCTTTGTAGCGTCAATTGGCCGTATCTTGCGCTATAGGTGTTCGAATTAGATGAAACCAATGTCTCATTAAACCTAATATCCACATATACAATTTTGATGAAGACATCGAATCCAAATTCTGCCGTTAAGAGGGTCAAGGAAGCATAATACGCAAACGGTTCAGAATGCTACGAGTTAAATAGCCTTGTGAATGTGCCCAGTGGATAACCAAGCGTCTTATCTCATTGAAGAAGGGTCCAGTGATGCTAACCAAGCGTCTTCTCAGAATACAGAACATTATGATGATTGCAGAAGTAATTTCGGATGAAGTGTTAAAATATTTAAAGTCCAAGCTTGACCAGAAACTGAGGTACCTTTTTCAATAAAGTTCTGAAGCATCAAGTACTGTAACAGAAGAAGACAAAAGCTTTAGTAACTCTAACAGAAGAAAGATAAAAGAAGCCCGAACAAAGACAAAAGTAATAAAGCTGCAAAAGCAAAAACACTGAAGATTGAAGTCAGGCGTCAGCTGCCGACAATTAAGTGTACGGAATGTTGCATTTGAAGGAACACCAGTAAAAATGAAGTGATCTTAGTTTAGTTAGAAATATAAGATAAATAGCCTTATGTTTTCTGAATAAGTCGAGATCTAAATCAATCTCTATCTGAGTGAAATTCCTTCTTCAAGGTGGAGATGTGATACTGTTCATGACAATCAGAACATGCAAGCGTCTGCTGACAATTTCTGGTGCTTTTGCTGTTCAAATGCATCGATCTTGGTATCGTTGGAAGATGCAGAAAACCCTCTGCAACTTTCATGAAGTGGTCGAGAGCGATATCGATCTCTATCTTTGTCAAATTGTATCCGTCGTTTGGTCACGTGATGTTGTTCCAGAAAGTCATACATTTGTAGCGTCTATCAGCCATATCTTGCACTATAGATGTCCGAATTGGATGAAACCGGCGTCTCATTAAACCTAATATCCATTTATACAAGTTTCATGATGACATCAAATCCTAATTCGGCCCTTAAGAAAGTCAAGGAAGCATAATACGCCAACGGGTCAAAATGCTACGAGTTAAACAGCCTAGTGAATGTGCCCAGTGGATAACCAAGCAACTTATCTCATTTAAGAAGGGTCCAGTGAAGCTAACCAAATGTCTGCTCAGAATACAGAACATTATGTTGAATGGAGAAGTAATTTTGAATGAGGTGTTAAAATATTCAAAGTCCAAGCTTGACCAGAAAGTGAGGTACCATTCTCAATTATGTTCTGAAGCATCAAGTACTGTAACACAAGAAGACAAAAGCTTCAGCAACTCTAGCAGAAGAACGATAAAAGAAGCCCGAACAAAGACAAAAGAAATAAAGCTGCAAAAGCAAAAACACTGAAGATTGAAGTCAGGCGTCAGCTGCTGACAATTACTGCCGACAATTAAGCGTTCGAAATGTTGCATTTGAAGGAACATTAGTAAATATGAAGTGATCTTGGTTTAGTTAGAAATATAAGATAAATATCCTTATGTTTTCTGAATTAGTCGAGATCTGAATCAACCTCTATCTGAATGAAATTCCTTCTTCACGGTTGAGATGTGACACTGTTCATGACAATTCGAACATGTAAGCGTCTGCTGACAATTTCTGGAGCTTTTGCGGTTCAAATGCATCGATCTTGGTATCGTTGGAAGACGCTGAAAACTATCTGCAACTTTCATGAAGAGGTCAAGAGCGAAATCGATCTCTATATTTGTCAAATTGTATCAGTAGGTTGGTCTCATGATTCTGTTCCTGACAGTCATACCTTTGTAGCGTCTATTGGCCGCATCTTGTGTTATAGGTGTCCGAATTGGATGAAACCGGTGTCTCATTAAACCTAATATCCAAATATACAAGTTTGATGAAGTAATCGAATCCAAATTCTGCCGTTAAGAGGATCAAGGAAGCATAATACGCTAACTGGTCAGAGTGCTACCTGTTAAACAGCCTTGCGATTGTGCCCAACGGATAACCAAGCGTCTTATCTCATTTAAGAAGGGTCCAATGACGCTAACCAAGCGTCTGCTCAGAATATAGAACATTATGATGATAGGAGAAGTAATTTTGAATGAAGTGTTAAAATATTCAATGTCCAAACTTGACCAGAAAATGAGGTACCTTTTTCAATAAAGTTATGATGCATCAAGTACTGTAACATAAGAAGACAAAAGCTTCGGCAACTCTAACAGAAAAAATATAAAAGAAGCCCGAACAAAGACAAAAGTAATAAAGCTGCAAAAGCAAAAACATTGAAGATTGAAGTCAGGCGTCAACTGCCAACAATTAAGCGTACGAAACATCGCATTTTAAGGAACACTAGTAGAAATGAAGTGAACTTGGTTTAGTGAGAAATATAAGATAAATATCCTTGTGTTTTCTGAATAAGTCGAGATCTGAATCAACCTCTATCTAAGTGAAATTCCTTCTTCAAGGTGGAGATGTGACACTGTTCATGACAATCAGAACATGCAAGCGTCTGCTGACAATTTCTGGAGCTTTTGCTGTTCAAATGCATCGACCTTGGTATCGTTGGAAGACGCTTGAAACTATATGAACTTTCATGAAGAGGTCAAGAGCGAAATCGATCTCTATCTTTGTCAAATTGTATCCGTAGGTTGGTCTCATGATTCTGTTCCTGACAGTCATACCTTTGTAGCGTCTATTGGCTGTTGTGCTATAGGTGTTCGAATTGGATGAAACCGGTGTCTCATTAAACCTAATATCCAAATATACAAGTTTGATGAACACATCGAATCCAAATTCTGCCGTTAAGAGGGTCAAGGAAGCATAATACGCTAACTGGTCGTGTTAAACAGCCTTGTGATTGTGCCCAATGGATAACCAAGCGTCTTATCTCATTTCAGAAGGGACCAGTGAAGCTAATCAAGCGTCTGCTCAGAATACAGAACATTATGATGAATGGAGAAGTAATTTTGAATGAAGTGTTAAAATATTAAAAGTCCAAGCTTGACCAGAAAATGAGGTACCTTTTTCAATAAAGTTCTGAAGCATCATGTACTGTAACAGAAGAAGACAAAAGCTTCAGCAACTCTAAGAAAAAAAAGATAAAAGAAGCCCTAACAAAGACAAAAGTAATAAAGCTGCAAAAGCAAAAATGCTAAAGATTGAAGTCAGGCGTCAACTGCCGACAATTAAGCGTACGAAATGTCGCATTTGAAGGAACACTAGTAAAAATGAAGTGATCCTGGTTTAATTAGAAATATAATATAAATATCCTTATGTTTTCTGAATAAGTCGAGATCTGAATCAACCTCTATCTGAGTGAAATTCCTTCTTCAAGGTGGAGATGTGACACTGTTCATGACAATCAGAACATGCAAGCGTCTGCTGACAATTTCTGGAGCTTTTGCTGTTCAAATGCATCGACCTTGGTATCGTTGGAAGACGCTTGAAACTATATGAACTTTCATGAAGAGGTCAAGAGCGAAATCGATCTCTATCTTTGTCAAATTGTATCCGTAGGTTGGTCTCATGATTCTGTTCCTGACAGTCATACCTTTGTAGCGTCTATTGGCTGTTGTGCTATAGGTGTTCGAATTGGATGAAACCGGTGTCTCATTAAACCTAATATCCAAATATACAAGTTTGATGAAGACATCGAATCCAAATTCTGCCGTTAAGAAGGTCAAGGAAGCATAATACGCTAACTGGTCGTGTTAAACAGCCTTGTGATTGTGCCCAATGGATAACCAAGCGTCTTATCTCAATTCAGAAGGGACCAGTGAAGCTAATCAAGCGTCTGCTCAGAATACAGAACATTATGATGAATGGAGAAGTAATTTTGAATGAAGTGTTAAAATATTAAAAGTCCAAGCTTGACCAGAAAATGAGGTACCTTTTTCAATAAAGTTCTGAAGCATCATGTACTGTAACAGAAGAAGACAAAAGCTTCAGCAACTCTAAGAAAAAAAAGATAAAAGAAGCCCTAACAAAGACAAAAGTAATAAAGCTGCAAAAGCAAAAATGCTAAAGATTGAAGTCAGGCGTCAACTGCCGACAATTAAGCGTACGAAACGTCGCATTTGAAGGAACACTAGTAAAAATGAAGTGATCCTGGTTTAGTTAGAAATATAATATAAATATCCTTATGTTTTTTGAATAAGTCGAGATCTGAATCAACCTCTATCTGAGTGAAATTCCTTCTTCAAGGTGGAGATGTGATACTGTTCATGACAATCAGAACATGCAAGCGTATGCTGAAGATGTTTGGAGCTTTAGCAGTTCAAATGCATCGATCTTGGTATCGTTGGAAGACGCTGAAAACTATCTGCAACTTTCATGAAGCGGTCAAGAGCGAAATCGATCTCTATCTTTGTCAAATTGTATCCGTAGGTTGGTCTCATGATTCTGTTCCTGACAGTCATACCTTTTTAGCGTCTATTGGCCATATCTTGCTCTATAGGTGTCCGAATTGGATGAAACCGGTGCCTCATTAAACCTAATATCCATTTATACAAGTTTCTTGAAGACATCAAATACTAATTCGGCCCTTAAGAAGGTCAAGGAAGCATAATATGCCAATGGGTCGGAATGCTACCAGTTAAACAGCCTTGTGAATGTACCCAGTGCATAACCAAGCATCTTATCTCATTTAAAAAGGGTCCAGTGAAGCTAACCAAGCGTCTGCTCAGAATACAGAACATTATGATGAATGGAGAAGTAATTTTGAATGAAGTGTTAAATATTCAAAGTCCAAGCTTAACCAGAAAATGAGGTACCTTTTTCAATAAAGTTCTGAAGCATCAAGTACTGTAACAGAAGAAGACAAAAGCTTGAGCAACTCTAACCGAAGAAAGATAAAATAACCCTGAACAAAGACAAAAGTAATAAAGCTGCAAAAGCAAAAACACTGAAGATTGAAGTCAGGCGTCTGTTGCCGACAATCAAGCGTACGAAACGTCGCATTTGAAGGCACACTAGTACGAATGAAGTGATCTTGGTTTAAGTAGAAAGATAAGATAAATATGCTTATGTTATCTGAATAAGTCGAGATCTGAATCAATCTCTATCTGAGTGAAATTCCTTCTTCAAGGTGGAGATGTGATGCTGTTCATGACAATCAGAACATGCAAGCGTCTGCTAACAATTTATGGGGCTTTAGCTGTTCAAATGCATTGATCTTGGTATCGTTCAAAGATGCGGAAAACTATCTGCAACTTTCATTAAGAGGTCGAGAGCGAAATCGATCTCTATCTTTGGCAAATTGTATCCGTAGGTTGGTCTCGTGATGCTGTTCCTGATAGTCATACCTTTGTAGCGTCTATTGGATGTATCTTGCACTATAGTTGTCCGAATTGGATGAAACCGGTGTCTTAATAAACCTAATATCCAAATATACAAGTTTCATGAAGACATCGAATCCAAATTCTGCCGTTAAGAAGGTCATGGAAGCATAATACGCTACTTGGTACGATTTCTACGAGTTAAACAGCCTTGTGAATGTGCCTAGTGGATAACCAAGCGCCTTATCTCATTTAAGAGGGGTCCAGTGAAGCTTACCAAGCGTTTGCTCAGAATACAGAACATTATAATGAATGGAGAAGTTTTTTTTTTTTTTTTTTAATGCAAACAATAGGGTCTCATTAAAACTTAAAGGTGCAAAACCCTCCTTAGGGATAAAAACACCAAAAGGGAAAAGAGTACCCATATTGCCTAATTTATTAGAAAAAAATAATACAAATAAATCATGGGGGGCCTTAATCCAAACCCATGAAAAAAAATTAAGAGAACCTGTAGTTAGGCAACCCTAATCTATTTCTAAGGAAAGGCTCAAAAACATCATTAGGAAGAAAATCCATCCATTGAAATCCAGAAATAGCTAAGCCGTGAGAAGCTAGTCTATCAGCACAATCATTGCCTTCTCTGAAAATATGGGATCATATGAATCTCATTCGGGAAGTGAAGTGCATGCAATTATTCCATCTGTTTCTAAGCCTCCAAGGGACCAACTTACAATAACTAAAAGCAGAAATGACTAAGGATGAGTCACATTCCAACCAAAGAGTATACCAACCCTTTCCAAAGGCTAACTCAATAGCCAACATGGCTCCAATTAACTCAGCTTTAAAAGCAGTACCGATGCCCAAGTTCTGAGTAAAACAGCCCATGGTAGTAGCCTTACTGTCCCTGAAAATACCACCACAAGATGAAGGACCTGGACACCCATTGGCAGCTCCATCCGAGTTGCATTTAATCATGTTAGCCAGGGGAGGCTTCCATAAAACCTCTCTAATTTTAGGACCAGAATGGAAGTGAAGAGGCACTGAGAAAGCCTTCAATAGAGACAATTCATAAACATCATTCCGCATAAAACCTTGACTGAGATTACCAGCAAGAGATACACCAGCAATGATCTCATTAATAGCATGACTCATGCTAAAATCCTTACTATCAAATCGAGCCTTGTTTCTGTTAGACCAAATAACACAAAGAACATACACAATGCTAGCTGCAACCACATCCAAAGCTTGGGAACTCTAACCTTTAGTACAAACTTGAAGAAGGTTAGTATAGTTGCTTGTGTCTATAGGACACCTCAAGAAATTGCTAAGCCAGTTCCACAACTTCTGAGCCATTACACAGTGCAAAAAGTGTGACTTGCAGTCTCACAATCCTGACAGCAAAAGATACACCTAGAAACCACAGTGGAACCCTTAGCCATTAGATTCTCATCTGTTGGCATTTTACCATGCAAAATTCTCCAAACCACAAAAGACTTTGAAGGTGGAATGTTATTCCTCCAAATAAACTTAGACCAAGGTTTATGCTGGCCATTTGAACCCTGAAACATGTAAGCATTCTTAAAGGAGAGACCACCTGATTTAGAATTTTTCCATTGAAGCTGATCCTCACTAGAAGAGATAGGGATGATAGTCTTGTGAATATCCTCGGTAATAGCAGGGAAAGTAGTCATAAATAGCTCAGGTAATTGCCAAGCACGATCAACAATAAAGTCTTTTAACAAAGCCTCTTCAGTATGCTGCAGCTCAGGAGGGATAACCATAGAACTCAGAGAATTAGTGAGCCATTTGTCTTTCCAAAACCTAATTCTGCTACCATTACCAAGAAGCCAATGAGAGTTATCTATAACCATAGGGATAAATGATTTAATACCAGACCAAATTGCAGAAACCAGATGGTGAGAAATGACTTCATCATTTCTGAAAACCCTTGCTCTTAACAAAACAGCCCATTGATTGCTGGAAGTGACCAATTCCCAAGCTAGCTTAAGCATGCCAGCTCTATTGATGTCCTTAATACAATGTAGGCCAAGACCACCCTCATTAGTAGGAGAGCAAACTTTATGCCAGGCCACAGTAACCAATTTCCTAACATGGACATCTCCAGACCAAATAAAGTTCCTTATCCAACAATTTAACAAATTCATCAGAGAAGCAGGCCAATAGTAAATCCTAAAGCTGTATATAAGCATACTTTGAATAGTAGGCTGCACCAACACTACTCTTCCCATGATGGACAACATTTTACCTTTCCAAGTAGCAAGTTTCATCTTGATTTTATCCATAATAGGCATCAGATGAGCTTTCTTAGGCTTCCCTCTAAACAAAGGAACACCCAAGTACATAAAAGGGAGAATTCCTGCTGAAAATCCCAAAAGATCAGTAAGGTGCCGAAGCCTGGCATTTGAGATGGAACCTGCATAAAATTTGGACTTTACAGTGCTAATAACCTGACCTGAAGCAGCCTCATAATGCAGAAAAAGATGCTTAAGATTGACAATGCTATATTTAGTAGCCCTGCAAAAGAGCATAATATCATCAACATACAGGATATGGCTTGGCATCCTTATACCTCTAGGACCAACCATTAATTGAAGTTTTCCCTCCTGCACCAGCTTTGTAATACCCCGGCTAAGAACCTCTTCAGGTAAGCAGAAAAGTAAAGGAGATAGAGGGTCCCCTTGCCTCACTCCTCTCTTACAAGCAAAGAAGCCGATATCTTTCCCATTTACTACTATAGACAACTTTGCTGAGGAAAGAATTGTCTTGACCCAACCAATGAATGTGTCATTAAAGCCAAAACATCTGAGAAACTTCAAAAGGAAAGTCCAGTCCAAGGTATCAAAACCTTTTTTGATATCTATTTTCATAGCTAGTTGACCACCAAATGATTTCCTGTGCAGCAAGTTAATGGATTCAGAAGCAAGACAAATACAATCTATGATTTGCCTACCTTTGATGAAACCCCTTTGATTCTCAGAGACAATTTTAGTAGCCACAGTGGCTAATCTATCAGCAATGACTTTGGTTATGATCTTGAATTGGAAGTTTGCCAATACAATTGGTCTAAACAAATCTATTAAATCAGCTTCAACACATTTAGGAATAAGGACAACTCAATTAGAGTTTAAGTTAGGAGGGAGCCAGCCATGAGTGAAAAAATGAAGAGTAGCCTTGTAAACATCTTCCTCAAGGATCTCCCAAAACTTTTGATAGAAAAATCCACCAAATCCATCCGGGCCAGGAGCTTCATCTCCATTAAGAGCAAAAACAACATTTTTCACCTCTTCTTTAGAGGGCATTGTAGTGAGTAACCAATTGTCCTCAATTGAAACTAAATTAGGGATTACCTCACTAACTAAATCATAGTTGCTACAATTGTTTTCCGTAGCGAATAAATCCATGTAGAATTGCATAATATGATTCTCAATGTCAACTGAATTATCCAGAATAGAATCACCACTCTTAAGCAATGTAATATTCTGAGTTTTCTGTCTAATTCTAGCCATAGTATGAAAGAAATCTGTATTTCTGTCTCCCTTAATGTGCCAGTTTACTCTTGATTTCTCCTGCCAAAAGTCTTCTTCATAAGCTAAAGACTCTTTCAAGAAAATTTGAGCTTCTTTTTCTTCCTGAATCAGCTCATCAGAACTGCCAAGCATATCTAACCTTCTTTGAATGTCTTCAACTTTAGCCATAGCCAACTGCACCTTCTGATGAGCATCTCCAAAGACCTTCCAATTCCAATCCTTCAAAAGAACTTTTAATCGTTTAAGTTTCTGAGATAGAACAATGATGGGGTTTCCAGCTAGAGGAATGTTCCAACTATCAGCAATGCGCTGATGACAAGTGGGGTGTCTGGACCACATTTTTAAGAACTTGAAACTAGATCTATGCACTCTATTCTCTAAATTCATAGAAAAGAGAATGGGACAATGGTCGGACTTACTCTTGATCAAAGAGCAACAATCAACTCTAGACTATAAATCAAGCCAAGCCAAATTACAGATGGCTCTATCTAGTTTCTTTTCAGTAAGGAAAGCTCTTTTCCTGCCATTAGACCAAGTGTATTTAGCACCCTTAGTGTCAACATGAATCAAACTATCTAAGTCAGTCCATCTCTGAAAGTCTTCACAAGAAATCTTGTGAGGCAAGCACCTACCTCTTTGCTCATGGGAGCCAAGAATCGCATTAAAGTCTCCCACAAAACTCCAAGGGCCTTGAACATTGATCTGCAAATTGTGAAGATTGTAACACCCCGATTTTCGAGTTTTCCTAATTATTCAGTATTTATGAACTTATATTTTATTCGAGGCCTTAGAAATGGCAATAAAATATTCTGACCAGATAGGAATGTCCTACACAACCATAGGAAGCCATGGTTAAGTTTCGGGCGAAAGCTCAAACGGAGCCCGGTCTGCGTTTTTCACGGATAGTAGTCTTTTTCTACTATCAAGACCTAATTTCGACTCGTGAACGAAACAGTTAGGTTTTTTATTTTATTTCCAACAATATTGGTTATTTTGAAAATATTCAAAATAAATATGTTGTCATACGACTTTCTTGGGCGAAAACCTAAATCGGGTGAAGAACGGAGCTGAATACGAGATTTCAGTGAACCGCTACGGATAAGGTTGAAGTCACACGGTGTGCTATGACTCATCAGTGACTTATCAGAGTAATGATTACGTTTAGAAAATATCTGGACGTGAAATGACTAAAATACCCTTGACCCTTTTCATAATTACCATTTGCCCTTGAATGAAAAGACCGTTTTGCCCTTGAGAATTTATGGAATAACCATTCTGACCCTGTGACTCACCATGTCATCATTACCTTTCTAGAAATATCTAGATATTTATAAGAGAAATGATCAAAATGACCCTAGTCTTTGAAGGAATTACCAAATTACCCTTTTGGTTATTTACAAGTTTGCCATGACATCAATTATATATATTTCCCTCTTTCTCTCTCTTGGCCATTTCGGCCACACACACTCTCTCTCTTCCTTCTCTCACTTGTTCATCCAAATTCATAGAGTTCTTGAAGTTCTTCATGTGTTCTTCATAAGTTCTTCACAAAAACCCTAGTTTGATCTTCAAAAGTTGAAGTTTTTGAGTGAAAACTTGTTTCTTCTTCACTAATCGTTGATCCTAGGAGGTATGATCCTCATCTTAACTCTCTCAATCTCTCTATTTCATCTCTTGAATCACTTGATTCATGAAGATCCAAGTTTAGATCTAGAACTTTGAAAATCCATAGAAAATTGTAGAAAAATCCTATGATCATGAAACCAATTTCTATGAAACCATCATGATGTGTACTTTGAGTGTCTAGAAGCATGAACCCAAAAGAAATTTTCTCCCTAGTCTTCCATGGGAGGGCCGAATCCTAATCATGATGAAAGGATGGGTTTTGTTGCAATTTTTGGCTATACATCACTTGTTCTAGCTTACTTGATGTCTTTGAACCCTAAACCCAAGAGCAAAACATCAACCAAAGCTCCTAATCTATTTCTCCTCTTCATGGCCGAAACATATAGGGTGTAGAACCATGAGTTTTGTCTCAAATTTTTGGGTCATGAGACTTGATTTAGTGTTAATCATGCTTAAGGACCAACCATCCAAAAGTTTGGAACCAAATGAGATCCCTAGCGTTTTTATCCTTTCATGGCCGAACCCTATACCTTCTTGGGGAAGAAAACTTATGTTATATATTGATGTTGCTTTGTTTTTTGAATTGAATTGTGTTTGATTGTTTTAGGCAACGCAAACGAAACCGGAGCCGGAGCCGAGAACCGATCGAGTTTGCATTGAACTTCCTTTGTGAGGTAAAGGGAGGTAGTTCATTTTGAGTTTGGTAGCCTCATGGTATATGATTGATTGGTGTGTTATGATTGAATTAAGACTCGATGTATATGTATACTTATATCCCAGATTGATTGGATGTTAAGTGTTGTGCATAGTTGGTTATTTGATATAACTGTGGCATGGATGCCTTGGATGATATCTTTTTGTGATATTGAACTGTTGATATATATATATATATATATATATATATATATATATATATATATATATATATATATATATATATATATATATATATATATCCTGGATGAGCATAGGACTGGCTATGTCTCGATAATTGTTAAAAGACTCGGAATCGAAAACAAAGTTTTGAAAAACGCGTTTTGAAATTAAAAATGGCTTTTGGAAAACGTGTTGCTTTTCAAGAAAAGTTAAGTCCCCTTTTGAAAAGTATGTTCTTTGAAAAGTATGTTCTTTTTTGAAAAGTATGTTCTTTTGAAATGTATGTTCTTTTGAAAAGTATGTTCTTTTAAAAAGTGGTTTTGTGAAAAGTCGTGCAAAATGTGTTTTATTCTATAAAGTGTTTAAAAAGGGCGTGAAACCTTAGAAAACGGTTTTGTTTTCAAGAAAGGTGTTTTTCCTGGAAAATGTGGAAATGTTTTATTTCAAGAAAACAAGAGTGTATTTTGTTTTCCAAAGTTGTTTTGAGAAAGTTTGACCGAAAAGGAAAATGATGAACCTTTGAGATGAACCCAAACCTAGTGGCCGAGACGTCGGGGCTAGTGTTTTGTGGATTGAGCACTCGGACTTCGTGTCCTGTGTTTTGATTTGAGTGGGCATAATGCCTTTTTGAAACGAGTCGTGGACTTTATGTCTCGACATTTGAAAGAATAAATGTGGATTGAGCACTCGGACTTCGTGTCCTGTGTTTTGATTTGAGTGGGCATAATGCCTTTTTGAAACGAGTCTTGGACTTTATGTCTCGACATTTGAAAGAATAAATGTGGATTGAGCACTCGGACTTCGTGTCCTGTGTTTTGATTTGAGTGGGCTTAATGCCTTTTTGAAACGAGTCGTGGACTTTATGTCTCGACATTTGAAAGAATGAACGCAAAGAAAACAGAAAACTTTCTGTGTACATGCATGAATCGGCAGACGTGCCATTTGAAACCGAGCTACAACTCTAGTAGTTGAGAATGGAACCGGTTAAGACCACTAGGTCTGTAGGGGCATTCTGTGTATCGAGACACCACAAGTGGCCGGTGGCCTCGCGACCCCGTGCCGTGGTGAGTCGACTACCCAGCACGAATGAACTCGATCAGGGACTGGACTATTCAGGATATGGTTATGACGTGGTACCCTGGAACAATTGTTGTTCGGACCTAAATAGAGAGGCCGACTCATGAGAACAATTGTGTTACGGGTGTTACTACGGCCTATCGCTCGATGTTGGCAAGTTAGAATCTCCGGAGTACATGAATTAGAAAGATGATATTGAAATCTCATGCATTATTATAACTCATGATAGTGTTTGAGATGTTATATGGTTTTATATAGATAACTGCTCATATATCTGTAATTATCTGTAGATGTTTATACTGCTGTTTGTCGCCTATGCGGCTATCGTGATAAACTTATCATATGAGTATCTCACCTTTGCCTGTACATGTTGGACACCTTGTTGTGTTTTTGGAACACATGTACAGATGTTGTTCATAGGTCCCCGCGGAGACGTGAGGACTCGGATGATGGAGCGTTCTGATGAAGTTGACGTTGGGTTGTATCCCAATGGCTACTTTTAGCCGACCAGTTTAGGAGTCTTTTATTTTGAGCAGTCTTATATTATATTATTGCAAGCTTTTGAACTTATGTTTTCAAGTTTGTAATAACTTATATATTAGACCAGGATTTATATTATGATTATGTTTTATGAACAGTGAATACTGATGTGCTGTAAAAAGCTTATTCCTTCATCTTGAGTTTGTATTGCCTATGCATGCAGAAAATTTTTAGAACCGCGTTTTCGAACGTAGCTACTTAATTAAAGTATTTTCCGAAAGCAACCAGCTTTTTATTTTCTTGATTTATTTCCGCATTAGAGTCCGAGTACGTAGCACCCGCGAGGGGGGGTGTTACATTAGTGGTATCAGAGCTGGTCGAGTCTTTCGGGAATCCTTGGGAAGTGAGTCTGTTATGTTTGTGTTGTGTGATCTCTGTGTTAACGTTGTTTGAATTGTTTCTATGTTGAAGCAATGTGTGTTGACACACTAGTACACTAGTACAGTAGAACACTGTTACTTGACACATTAGCATTTAACGCACGAATTTATGTTTCCTTATTAAGGTATGATTGGTCTGCCTTGTGAGGGAAATATGAATCTTAGAGGTGGTCGTGGTGGAGGTTGCGGCACTGCTGACAACCATGTTGATGACAACAACATCAATCGAGCTATCCAGGCCATGGCTGGTATGGCGGCTGCTGTTGCTCAACAGACAGCTACGATGGCTCAACAGAATCAACAGAACCAACAAGGAGCTGATCTTGCTGCTCATATTCCACCGCAGTTTCATGGGGACTAGAAGTGCGAGAGATTTGAAGGAGGTTTGCGCTTCGGGATCAAGGAGTCAGTGTTACCGTTGGAGATCCGTACCTTCGGACAAGGAAGGGAGAACAAGAGTACTGCGGGAGGACCGTCTAGGTCCAGGAACCCAAACCAATACCAGCACCAGAGAGGGAAGCAATCCCAGAAGAAGCCGTATTCCCGACCTCAAGGGAACAGTCAGAAACAACAATCGTATCGTCATGTCGCTTCTATTTACGATGGTGGAAGTGGAAACAACCAGAATCAAGGCCAAATCCGGAGGTGTTTCAATTGTGGGAAACACGGGCATCAAGCTGACACCTGCAATCTGAAAGGAGTTCTATGTTTCCAATGCAGGAAGATAGGAAATTTCGCGAGGGAGTGCCCTACACCAAAAACCAAGCCGACTGTCAACAATGTTCGAACTGCTAGACCCACAACGAGGGGAAGGGTTTATACCATGACTGGCGTTGATGCTCCCAATCTGACGATTGCATACATGGTAGTGGCATCATAGCTGGTAATCTCCTAACGGTACTATTCCATTCGGATGTGACACATTCATTTATCTCTTTGAATTGTGTGAGACAATTAGACTTGCCTGTTCTTCGCTGTCTTTTGATTTGATTGTCACAACTCCAAGTGCTAAGCCTGTTACTGTTAATACAGTATGTTTGAACTGTCCTATTACTGTTCATGATAGGAACTTCCTTGTTGACTTAATATGTTTGCCTTTGACTCAATTGGATGTGATTCTAGGCATGGATTGGTTATCTTCCAATCATATCCTTTTAGACTGTGCACATAGAACCTTAGTTTTTCCTGACCCTGAGGTTTCTGGATTTTTAACTGCCAACCAAGTAAGAGCTTCTTTGAAAGAAGGAGATCAGGGATACATGCTTCTATACCGTTTAGAAATCGAGAGGGATGTTTTCTTGAGCGATGTGTCGGTTGTGAAAGATATTCCGAAAGTTTTTTCCAAAGGACGTTACCGTCAACTGAACAAGATTACGATTAAGAACAAGTATCCTCTACCCCGCATAAATGACTGGATAGATCAACTTCAGGGAGCCACTGTTTTTTCAAAGATTGATCTGAGATCCGGTTATCACCAGATCAGAGTAAAGAACGAGGACGTACCTAAGACTGCTTTCAGGACACGTTATGGTCACTATGAGTACCTCGTGATGCCTTTCGGAGTGACGAACGCGCCTGCTATCTTCATGGACTACATGAACCGGATTTTTCGTCCGTATCTGGATCAATTTGTTGTCGTGTTTATCGACGATATTCTCATCTACTCGAAAAGTTCCGAGGAGCATGAGGAACATCTACGACAAGTTTTGGAAATCCTTCACAAGGAAAAGCTGTACGCAAAGCTACCCAAATGCGAGTTTTGGCTGGATGAAGTCAAATTCTTGGGACACGTGATTTCGAAGAAAGGAATTGCCGTCGATCCTACAAAAGTAGAAGCAGTACTTTTATGGGAGAGACCCAAGACTGTGACAGAAATTCGCAAATTCTTTGGACTAGCTGGTTACTATAGAAAGTTCATCGAAGGATTTTTGAAGATTGTTGCGTTTCGTCGTTGACTCAACTAACGAGGAAGGACCAACCGTTTACGTGGACTGATAAATGTGAGGAAAGTTTTCAGACAATGAAGGAACGTTTGACAACCTCACCAGTGTTAGTACTACCTGAGCCAGACGAACCGTACGAAGTGTACTGTGATGCTTCGCATCAAGTATTAGGATGTGTGCTTATGCAACATCGGAAGGTTATAGCGTATGCTTCATGGTAGTTGAAGACTCATGAGAGGAATTACCCGACGCACGATCTTGAGTTAGCTGCTGTGGTTTTTGCGCTGAAGATCTGGAGACATTACTTGTATGGATCAAAGTTCGATGTCTTCAGTGACCACAAAATTTTGAAGTACTTGTTCGACCAGAAGAAACTTAACATGAGGCAGGGACGTTGGATGGAGTTTCTTAAGGACTACGACTTCACTTTGCTGTACCACCCTGGGAAAGCAAATATCGTTGCAGACGCTCTGAGTCGGAAGACCCTGCACATCTCTGCAATGATGGTTAAAGAGCTAGAATTGATAGAACAGTTTCGTGATCTCACTCTAGCTGTGGAAGTGAACCAACCACGAGAGGATTAGCTTGGGAATGATCAAGGTATCTAGTGGACTGATGGAGACGATCCGTGAACAACAAACAACTGATGAGTACCTCCAAGAGAAAAAGGAGTTACTAGGACAAGAGGAAGCTGCAGAGTTCAGTTTGGGAACTGATGACATCTTGAGATACAATGGACGAGTTTGTGTACAGAGCAACCCGGAGATGAGGGAAATGATTCTGGATGAACCTTTGTACTCACACTCCTGCGTATTAGAAATTTGAGTGGATGGGTTTAAAAGTAACCTTTGGCCTAAACTTTTTCATGTCGTTCTATCGAAAGATTTGTTAGGACTATTCCTTGAGTTGTAACACAGAAAAATTCCTGATACTGAAAGTTTCTTGATGAAACTTAGTCGAATCACTTTTACTATTGGTAACTGTGATCCAGTCTGTAACTTTTGCCAGACTGTTTACCTTTCGATTCCTTGATCTGTTGGAGAATTCGTATGAAAGAAGGGACTTTATTAGAGTCATGGTTGTAAACATGTATTAGCTATGCATTTTTACACTCACGAACCTACTGAAGAATCTTTTTACATACTGGATATTCCTGTACTCGTTTCCGAGAGATAGAATCCTTCTATATACTTTCCTGTGAGAGTAAGACCAAGAAAATTTCTTCTGTCGGAAGATTTCTTCCTTAATCTTCGAGGGCCAAGTAGCGACCAAATCCAATTGTTTGCCCTCAACTCAAGTGGATGAGCAAGAAGAGGTTTCGATCTTTGAAGGACTGGGTAGGAGTAAGTGTATTACTCTAACTACGAGCATCCTGTCAGCAGGATAGACGAGAAGAGTTAGGCGTTCTGTTAAAGTATGGCGTGGTGGATGAGATGTGGAACCTGGGGGATCAAGAGGGTCCTGTCCAGTTTTGAGTCGCGAAATTTCGAGGACGAAATTTTTTTTAGAGGGGTAGTAATGTAACACCCCGATTTTCGAGTTTTTCTAATTATTCAGTATTTATGAACTTATATTTTATTCGAGGCCTTAGAAATGGCAATAAAATATTTTGACCAGATAGAAATGTCCTACACAACCATAGGAAGCCATGGTTAAGTTTCGGGCGAAAGCTCAAACGGAGCCCGGTCTGCGTTTTTCAGGGATAGTAGTCTTTTTCTACTATCAAGACCTAATTTCGACTCGTGAACGAAACAGTTAGGTTTTTTATTTTATTTCCAACAATATTGGTTATTTTGAAAATATTCAAAATAAATAAGTCGTCATACGACTTTCTTGGGCGAAAACCTAAATCGGGTGAAGAACGGAGCTGAATACGAGATTTCAGTGAACCGCTACGGATAAGGTTGAAGTCACATGGTGTGCTATGACTCATCAGTGACTCATCAGAGTAATGATTACGTTTAGAAAATATCTGGACTTGAAATGACTAAAATACCCTTGACCCTTTTCATAATTACCATTTGCCCTTGAATGAAAAGACCGTTTTGCCCTTGAGAATTTATGGAATAACCATTCTGACCCTGTGACTCACCATGTCATCATTACCTTTCTAGAAATATCTAGATATTTATAAGAGAAATGACCAAAATGCCCCTAGTCTTTGAAGGAATTACCAAATTACCCTTTTGGTTATTTACAAGTTTGCCATGACATCAATTATATATATTTCTCTCTTTCTCTCTCTTGGCCATTTCGGCCACATACACTCTCTCTCTTCCTTCTCTCACTTGTTCATCCAAATTCATAGTGTTCTTGAAGTTCTTCATGTGTTCTTCATAAGTTCTTCACAAAAACCCTAGTTTGATCTTCAAAAGTTGAAGTTTTTGAGTGAAAACTTGTTTCTTCTTCACTAATCTTTGATCCTAGGAGGTATGATCCTCATCTTAACTCTCTCAATCTCTCTATTTCATCTCTTGAATCACTTGATTCATGAAGATCCAAGTTTAGATCTAGAACTTTGAAAATCCATAGAAAATTGTAGAAAAATCCTATGATCATGAAACCAATTTCTATGAAACCATCATGATGTGTACTTTGAGTGTCTAGAAGCATGAACCCAAAAGAAATTTTCTCCCTAGTCTTCCATAGGAGGGCCGAATCCTAATCATGATGAAAGGATGGGTTTTGTTGAAATTTTTGGCTATACAACACTTGTTCTAGCTTACTTGATGTCTTTGAACCCTAAACCCAAGAGCAAAACATCAACCAAAGCTCCTAACCTATTTCTCCTCTTCATGGCCGAAACATATAGGGTGTAGAACCATGAGTTTTGTCTCAAATTTTTGGGTCATGAGACTTGATTTAGTGTTAATCATGCTTAAGGACCAACCATCCAAAAGTTTGGAACCAAATGAGATCCCTAGCCTTTTTACCCTTTCATGGCCGAACCCTATACCTTCTTGGGGAAGAAAACTTATGTTATAGATTGATGTTGCTTTGTTGTTTGAATTGAATTGTGTTTGATTGTTTTAGGCAACGCAAACGGAACCGGAGCCTGAGCCGAGAACCGATCGAGTTTGCATTGAACTTCCTTTGTGAGGTAAAGGGAGGTAGTTCATTTTGAGTTTGGTAGCCTCATGGTATATGATTGATTGGTGTGTTATGATTGAATTAAGACTCGATGTATATGTATACTTATATCCTGGATTGATTGGATGTTAAGTGTTGTGCATAGTTGGTTATTTGATATAACTGTGGCATGGATGCCTTAGATGATATCTTATTGTGATATTGAACTGTTGATATATATATATCTATACATATATTTATATCCTGGATGAGCATAGGACTGGCTATGTCTCGATAATTGTTAAAAGACTCGGAATCGAAAACAAAGTTTTGAAAAACGCGTTTTGAAATTAAAAGTGGCTTTTGGAAAACGTGTTGCTTTTCAAGAAAAGTTAAGTCCCCTTTTGAAATGTATGTTCTTTGAAAAGTATGTTCTTTTGAAATGTATGTTCTTTGAAAAGTATGTTCTTTTTTGAAAAGTATGTTCTTTTGAAATGTATGTTCTTTTGAAAACTATGTTCTTTTAAAAAGTGATTTTGTGAAAAGTCGTGCAAAATGTGTTTTATTCTGTAAAGTGTTTAAAAAGGGCGTGAAACCTTATAAAACGGTTTTGTTTTCAAGAAAGGTGTTTTTCCCGGAAAATGTGGAAATGTTTTATTTCAAGAAAACAAGAGTGTATTTTGTTTTCCAAAGTTGTTTTGAGAAAGTTTGACCGAAAAGGAAAATGATGAACCTTTGAGATGAACCCAAACCTAGTGGCCGAGACGTCGGGGCTAGTGTTTTGTGGATTGAGCACTCAGACTTCGTGTCCTGTGTTTTGATTTGAGTGGGCATAATGCCTTTTTGAAACGAGTCGTGGACTTTATGTCTCGACATTTGAAAGAATAAATGTGGATTCAGCACTCGGACTTCGTGTCCTGTGTTTTGATTTGAGTGGGCATAATGCCTTTTTGAAACGAGTCATGGACTTTATGTCTCGACATTTGAAAGAATAAATGTGGATTGAGCACTCGGACTTCGTGTCCTGTGTTTTGATTTGAGTGGGCTTAATGCCTTTTTGAAACGAGTCGTGGACTTTATGTCTCGACATTTGAAAGAATGAACGCAAAGAAAACAGAAAACTTTCTGTGTACATACATGAACCGGCAGACGTGCCATTTGAAACCGAGCTACAACTCTAGTAGTTGAGAATGGAACCGGTTAAGACCACTAGGTCTGTAGGGGCATTCTGTGTGTCGAGACTCCACAAGTGGCCGGTGGCCTCGCGACCCCGGGCCGTGGTGAGTCGACTACCCAGCACGAATGAACTCGATCAGGGACTGGACTATTCAGGATATGGTTATGACGTGGTACCCTGGAACAATTGTTGTTCGGACCTAAATAGAGAGGCCGACTCATGAGAACAATTGTGTTACGGGTGTTACTACGGCCTATCGCTCGATGTTGGGAAGTTAGAATCTCCGGAGTACATGAATTAGAAAGATGATATTGAAGTCTCATGCATTATTATAACTCATGATAGTGTTTGAGATGTTATATGGTTTTATATAGATAACTGCTCATATATCTGTAATTATCTGTAGATGTTTATACTGCTGTTTGTCGCCTATGCGGCTATCGTGATAAACTTATCATATGAGTATCTCACCTTTGCCTGTACATGTTGGACACCTTGTTGTGTTTTTGGAACACATGTACAGATGTTGTTCATAGGTCCCCGCGGAGACATGAGGACTCGGATGATGGAGCGTTCTGATGAAGTTGACGTTGGGTTGTATCCCAATGGCTACTTTTAGCCGACCAGCTTAGGAGTCTTTTATTTTGAGCAGTCTTATATTATATTACTGCAAGCTTTTGAACTTATGTTTTCAAGTTTGTAATAACTTATATATTAGACCAGGATTTATATTATGATTATGTTTTATGAACAGTGAATACTGATGTGCTTTAAGAAGCTTATTCCTTCATCTTGAGTTTGTATTGCCTATGCATGCAAAAAAATTTTAGAACCGCGTTTTCGAACGTAGCTACTTAATTAAAGTATTTTCCGAAAGCAACCAGCTTTTTCTTTTCTTGATTTATTTCCACATTAGAGTCCGAGTATGTAGCACCCGCGAGGGTGGGTGTTACAAAGATCATCCCACAACCTTCTTCTAATCAGATAATCAGTGGAAGCATAGACTGCAGCCATATGCACCTCTTTGCTAGCTTCAACAGAGGAGAAGGCTACAAATTGGCTGGAAATAGCAGTGACCTTGGGGTTCAGGTGATCAGCACATAAGCACCATAAATTAGGGCTCAAATCAGTCCTAGAATTCTCAGCAAAAATCTTCAAATGCAAGTTAGGCAAATATGTAGCAAGTAAATTAGAAGAATAGATCCATGGCTCAGATAAAAAAACGAATTCAGGTTTATGAACGGTAACTAACTTCTTGAGAACTAACCAAGTGTTTAAGTTCCCAATACCCCTAACATTCCAAAATATTACCTTTATTTGGAACCTTTAGAGGGTCCTGCTCGAGACCTAGTGGTGACACCATCAAGTTTCTTTTCCAATTCCTTAGCCTTCTTTGCTTTAGCTTTCAACTTTCTTTTTTGTGATTTAGACAAAGATTTGTGAAAACCTTCCTCATCTTGATTCAACTGATTATCATCGGCACCTTGGACTAAGTATTTACTGACATTAGGAGTTGTTTTATCAACTGAAGAGGTCTCAACTTCCTCTTCCTCTACATCAAATGCATCAGCCCAGAGCCTACCTTGCTTATGGATGCTAGAAGACCCTTGCAAAGTATTTGCCACAAAGTCGTCCGAATTATCAAGATGAATACCATTATTTTTGAACTGAACAGGGGTGACTTCCTCTTCAAAGACAGTCTCAATATCCTCTTCATCATCATTGTCCTGCCCTTGAAGGTCGACAGCAGTGTCATTATGCTGGAGAATTGTATTCCTCGCTTCACCTTGCCAAGAAATTGAGAGATCCGGAACATGGATAGCAGGATCAATGGATCTACCTGCTCCCTTATTAGCATCATGTTCTGCATCCTGAGGGTTCACATGTCTGTTTGCCTTAGGAACATATTGCTGCACATTGTCTACAAATTCCTCATTCTCTTCTGCACCATTAACATTAGCCGAACTAGCCTGGAAACAGTCTTTTTCTAGCAATTTACTGGTCTCCCCTTGAATCATCACTTCAGTTTTCCCCTTGTCCACCTGCTTCGGAATCTACATTGCCTCTGTTTTCCTCCCTGGGATGCCTTTAGTATCCTTCTTACGATTGTAAACACCCCTCTGATGATGGCTCTTGTTGATTAAATGCTTGCAATCCGATGATGAATGTCCTATTGTAGAGCAGTTAGTGCAAAAAAATGGCAAGAATTCATATTCAATTCCAACAAGAAAAGCAAATCCATCCCTCTCCACTAAAATTTGAGCCGGAGGGTTAGTAGACAAATCAATATCAACCAGAACTCTGGCAAAGTGACCAAGATTCATGTGAATAGTAACATCATCCAAAGAGAGAGGAACTCCCACTCCTCTAGCAATTGAGAATAAAATCTTAGGACGCCAATATTCCTGAGGCATTCCAATAATCCGGGTCCAGCACTGAGCAGTGGTTTGTTTTGCAAGATTTGGAATGAAGTCTGGAGTCCATGCAAACAATCGCAAAGAACCAGGATTTAAAATCCAAGAGCCGCCAAAGAGAACCGTTCTTAGGTCTTCAATGGATACAAAGGAGAACTCATAAAATCCCTTCCCTAAAGGAATCATTCGCCATTTATTAATCGGTTTCCATAATTGCAGTAACTTGCAGCGCAATTCATCAATCTTTAGAGGTTTGTCACCTTTGGCAAGAATGACTCTCCCATGCAAATTATTCTTGCACTCTTCTAAGCTAGCCAGATACTTGTCTTCTGGAATCTTTATTGCTATTTCATCACCTTTAATGCAAGGAATAGACAGTTGGCTGACCGAAATAGCACATGCATTTTTCAATGCTTGTGCAAACGTTTTTGGAGGGTGCAATGTGGTTTTGGTAGAAGGAAGAGAAGGTTGTATGATCAATGGAGAAGAGGGTTGAGATTGAGGAGTAGGGTGAGACGGAGAAGCAGAAGGGGCAGAAGGTCGAGGGGCACACTCAGGGAACAAGGATTCCCAACAAGCGGCCATGTTAACCATGCATGCGGCGCCCAGGTCGATGAATGGAGCAGTAATTTTGAATGAAGTGTTATAATATTCAAAGTCCAAGCTTGAGCAGAAAATAAGGTACATTTTTCAATAAAGTTCTGAAGCATCAAGCATAGTAACAGAAGAAGACAAAAGCTTCAACAACTCTAACAGAAGAAAGATAAAAAAAGCCCGAACAAAGGCAAAAGTAATAAAGCTGCAAAAGCAAAAACATTGAAGATTGAAGTCAGGCGTATGCTGCCGATAATCAAGCGTACGAAACATCGTATTTGAAGTAACACTAGTCGAAATGAAGTGATCTTAGTTTAGTTACAAAGATAAGATAAATACCCTTAAGTTTCCTATATAAGTCGAGATCTGAATCAATCCCTATCTGAGTGTAATTCCTTCTTCAAGGTGGAGACGTGATACTGTTCATGACAATCAGAACATGCAAGCGTCTACTGACAATTTCTGGAGCTTTAGCTATTCAAATGCATTGATATTGGTATCCTTGGAAGACGCAGAAAGCTATCTGCAACTTTCATGAAGAGGTCGAGAGAAAAATCGATCTCTATCTTTGTCAAATTGTATCCGTAGGTTGGTGACGGGATAATGTTCCTAATAGTCATAACTTTGTAGCTTCCATTGGCCATATCTTCCGCTATAGGTGTCCAGATTGGATGAAACTGGTGTCTCATTAAACTTAATATCCATTTATACAAGTTTCATGAAGACATCGAATCCAAATTCTGCCGTTAAGAGGGTCAAGGAAGCATAATACGCCAACGGGTCAGAATGCTACGAGTTAAACAGCCTTGTGATTGTGCTCAGCGGATAACCAAGCATCTAATCGCATTTAATTTTGAATGGAGAATTAAAAATGTTATTCAGAATACAAAATGTTATCATGAATAGAGAATTAATTTTGAATGAAGTATTAAAATATTCCAAGTCCAAGCATGAACAGAAAATGAGGTACCCTTTTCAATAATGTTTTGAAGCATCAAGTACTCTAACTGAAGGATACAAAAGGTTCAACGACTCTAACACAATAAAGATAAAAGAAGCCCGAACAAAGATAAAAGTATTAAAGATACAAAAGCAAAAACATTGAAGATTGAAGTCAAGCGTCTGCTGCCGACAATCAAGCGTATGACATGTCGTATTTCGAGGTAAACTCGTCCAAATAAAGTGATTTTGGTTTAGAATGAGAATATTCCTGAAGAAGTCGAGATTTGATTCACTCTCTATCTGAGTGAAATTCGTTCTTCAAGATGGAGATATGATATTGTTAATTATAATCTGAACATGCAACCGTCTACTGACAATTTTTGGAGCTATAGGAGCTCAAATGCATCGATCATGGTATCGTTGGAAGACGCAGAAAACTATCTTCAACTTTCACGAAGATGTTAAGAGCGAAATCGATCCCTATCTTTGGCAAATTGAATCTGTAGGTTGGTGACGTGATGCTGTTCCTGGCAGTCATACCATTGTAGCGTCTATTGGTCATATCTTGCGCTATAGGTGTCCGAATTGGATAAAACCGGTGTCTCATTAAACCTAATATCCATATATACAAGTTTGATGCAGACATCGAATCGAAATTCTGCCATTAAAATGATCAAGGAAGCATAATACGCCAACGGGTCAGAATGCTACGAGTTAAACAGCCTTGTGAATGGGCCCTCTAGATAACCAAGCGTCTTATCTCATTTAAGAAGGGTCCAGGGAAGCTAGCCAAGCGTCTGCTCAAAATACAGAACATTATGATGAATGGAGAAGTAATTTTGAATGAAGTGTTAAAATATTCAATGTCCAGCTTGGCCAGAAAATGAGGTACCTTTTTCAATAAAGTTCTGAAGCATCAAGTACTGCAACAGAAGATGACAAAAGCTTCAGCAACTCTAACAGAAGAAAGATAAAAGAAACCCGAACAAAGACAAAAGTAATAAAGCTGCAAAAGCAAAAACGCTGAAGATTGAAGTCAGGCGTCTGCTGTCGACAATGAAGCATACGAAATGTCGTATTTGGAGGAACACTCATCCAAATGAAGTGATATTGGTTTAGTGAGAAAGATAAGATAAACACCCATAAGTTTCCTACATAAGTCAAAATCTGAATCAATCTCTATCGGAGCGAAATTCCTTCTTTAAGGTGGAGATTTGGTACTGTTCGTGACAATCAAAATATGCAAGCGTCTGCTGACAATTTCTGAAGCTTTAGCAGTTCAAATGCATCGATCTTGGTATCGTTGGAAGATGTAGAAAACTATCTGCAACTTTCATGACGAGGACGAGAGCGATATCTATATCTATCATTGTCAAATTGTATCCGTAGGTTGGTGACGTGATGTTATTTCAGAAAGCCATACCTTTGTAGCGTCTATTGGCCATATCATGCACTATAGGTGTCCGAATTGGACGAAACCGGTGTCTCATTAAACCTAATATCCATTTATACAAGTTTCATGAGTCACCAAATCCTAACTCGGCCCTTAAGAAGGTCAAGGAAGCATAATACGCCAACGGGTCAGAATGCTACGAGTTAAACAGCCTTGTGAATGTGCCCAGTGGATAGCCAACCGTCTTATCTCATTTAAGAAGGGTCCAGTGAAGCTAACCAAGCGTCTGCTCAGAATACAGAACATTATGATGAATGGAGAAGCAATTTTGAATGAAGTGTTAAAATATTCAAAGTCCAAGCTTGACCAGAAAATGAGGTACCTTTTTCAATAAAGTTCTGAAGCATCAAGTATTGTAACAGAAGAAGACAAAAGCTTCAGCAACTCTAACAGAAGAAAGATAAAAGAACCCCGAACAAAGACAAAAGTAATAAAGCTGCGAAAGCAAAAACACTGAAGATTGAAGTCAGGCGTCAGCTGCCGACAATGAAGCATATGAAATGTTGCATTTGAAGGAACACTAGTACAAATGAAGTGATCTTGGTTTAGTTAGAAATATAAGATAAATATCCTTATGTTTTCTGTATAAGTCGACATCTGAATCAATCTCTATCTGAGTGAAATTCCTCGTTCAAGGTGGAGATGTGATATCGTTCGTGACAATCAGAACATGCAAGCGTCTACGGACAATTTATGGAGCTTTAGCTGTTCAAATGCATCGAACTTGGTATCATTGGATGACGCGAAAAAGTCGCTGCAACTTTCATGAAGAGGTCGAGAGCGAAATCAATCTCTATCTTTGTCAAATTGTATCCATATATTGATCTCGTGATGCTGTTCCTGACAGTCATACCTTTCTAGCGTCTATTGGCCGTATCTCGCGCTATAGGTGTCCGAATTGGATGAAACTGGTGTCTCATTAAACCTAATATCCATATATACAAGTTTGATGAAGAAATCAAATCCAAATTCTGCCGTTAAGAGGGTCAAGGAAGCAAAATACGCCAACGGGTCAGAATGCTACGAGTTAAACAGCCTTGTGAATGTGCTCAATGGATAACCAAGCGTCTTATCGCATTTAAGAAGGGTCCAGTGAAGTTAACCAAGCGTCTACTCAGAATACAAAATATTATCATGAATGGAGAATTAATTTTGAATGAAGTATTAAAATATTCCAAGTCCAAGCATGAACAGAAAATGAGGTACCCTTTTCAATAATGTTTTAAAGCATCAAGTACTCTAACTGAAGGATACAAAAGGGTCAACAACTCTAACGCAATAAAGATAAAAGAATCCCGAACAAAGATAAAAGTATTAAAGATACAAAAGCAAAAACATTGAAGATTGAAGTCAAGCGTCTGCTGCCGACAATCAAGCGTATGACATGTCGTATTTCGAGGTAAACTCGTCCAAATAAAGTGATTTTGGTTTAGAATGAGAATATTCC
Organism: Ammopiptanthus mongolicus; assembly: GCA_039655645.1. Taxonomy (NCBI): domain Eukaryota; kingdom Viridiplantae; phylum Streptophyta; class Magnoliopsida; order Fabales; family Fabaceae; genus Ammopiptanthus; species Ammopiptanthus mongolicus. The sequence continues at coordinate 20,549,585 of CM077350.1, read as the reverse complement.
TGAAGAAGTCGAGATTTGATTCAATCTCTATCTGAGTGAAATTCGTTCTTCAAGATGGAGATATGATATTGTTCATTATAATCTGAACATGCAACCGTCTGCTGACAATTTTTGGAGCTATAGGTGTTCAAATGCATCGATCATGGTATCGTTGGAAGACGCAGAAAACTATCTTCAACTTTCACGAAGAGGTCAAGAGCGAAATCGATCCCTATCTTTGGCAAATTGAATCTGTAGGTTGGTGACGTGATGTTGTTCCTGGCAGTCATACCATTGTAGCGTCTATTGGTCATATCTTGCGCTGTAGGTGTCCCAATTGGATGAAACCGGTGTCTCATTAAACCTAATATCCATATATACAAGTTTGATGCAGACATCGAATCGAAATTCTGCCATTAAAATGGTCAAGGAAGCATAATACGCCAACGGGTCAGAATGCTACGAGTTAAACAGCCTTGTGAATGGGCCCTCCAGATAACCAAGCGTCTTATCTCATTTAAGAAGGGTCCAGGGAAGCTAACCAAGCGTCTGCTCAAAATACAGAACATTATGTTGAATGGAGAAGTAATTTTGAATGAAGTGTTAAAATATTCAATGTCCAGCTTGGCCAGAAAATGAGGTACCTTTTTCAATAAAGTTCTGAAGCATCAAGTACTGCAACAGAAGATGACAAAAGCTTCAGCAACTCTAACAGAAGAAAGATAAAAGAAACCCGAACAAAGACAAAAGTAATAAAGCTGCAAAAGCAAAAACGCTGAAGATTGAAGTCAGGCGTCTGCTGTCGACAATGAAGCATACGAAACGTCGTATTTGGAGGAACACTCATCCAAATGAAGTGATATTGGTTTAGTGAGAAAGATAAGATAAATACCCATAAGTTTCCTACATAAGTCGAAATCTGAATCAATCTCTATCGGAGCGAAATTCCTTCTTCAAGGTGGAGATGTGATACTGTTCGTGACAATCAGAATATGCAAGCGTCTGCTGACAATTTCTGAAGCTTTAGCAGTTCAAATGCATCGATCTTGGTATCGTTGGAAGACGTAGAAAACTATCTGCAACTTTCATGAAGAGGTCGAGAGCGATATCTATCTCTATCTTTGTCAAATTGTATCCGTAGGTTGGTCTCGTGATGTTATTTCAGAAAGCCATACCTTTGTAGCGTCTATTGGCCATATCATGCACTATAGGTGTCCGAATTGGATGAAACCGGTGTCTCATTAAACCTAATATCCATTTATACAAGTTTCATGAAGTCATCAAATCCTAATTCAGCCCTTAAGAAGGTCAAGGAAGCATAATACGCCAACGGGTCAGAATGCTACGAGTTAAACAGCCTTGTGAATGTGCCCAGTGGATAGCTAACCATCTTATCTCATTTAAGAAGGGTCCAGTGAAGCTAACCAAGCGTCTGCTCAGAATACAGAACATTATGATGAATGGAGAAGCAATTTTGAATGAAGTGTTAAAATATTCAAAGTCCAAGCTTGACCAGAAAATGAGGTACCTTTTTCAATAAAGTTCTGAAGCATCAAGTACTGTAACAGAAGAAGACAAAAGCTTCAGCAACTCTAACAGAAGAAAGATAAAAGAACCCCGAACAAAGACAAAAGTAATAAAGCTGCGAAAGCAAAAACACTGAAGATTGAAGGCAGGCGTCAGCTGCCGACAATCAAGCATATGAAACGTTGCATTTGAAGGAACACTAGTACAAATGAAGTGATCTTGGTTTAGCTAGAAATATAAGATAAATATCCTTCTGTTTTCTGTATAAGTCGACATCTGAATCAATCTCTATCTGAGTGAAATTCCTCGTTCAAGGTGGAGATGTGATACCGTTCGTGACAATCAGAACATGCAAGCGTCTACGGACAATTTATGGAGCTTTAGCTGTTCAAATGCATCGAACTTGGTATCATTGGATGACGCGAAAAAGTCGCTGCAACTTTCATGAAGAGGTCGAGAGCGAAATGAATCTCTATCTTTGTCAAATTGTATCCATATATTGATCTCGTGATGTTGTTCCTGACATTCATACCTTTCTAGCGTCTATTGGCCGTATCTCGCGCTATAGGTGTCCGAATTGGATGAAACCGGTGTCTCATTAAACCTAATATCCATATATACAAGTTTCATGAAGTCATCAAATCCAAATTCTGCCGTTAAGAGGGTCAAGGAAGCAAAATACGCCAACGGGTCAGAATGCTACGAGTTAAACAGCCTTGTGAATGTGCTCAATGGATAACCAAGCGTCTTATCGCATTTAAGAAGGGTCCAGTGAAGTTAACCAAGCATCTACTCAGAATACAAAATATTATCATGAATGGAGAATTAATTTTGAATGAAGTATTAAAATATTCCAAGTCCAAGCATGAACAGAAAATGAGGTACCCTTTTCAATAATGTTTTAAAGCATCAAGTACTCTAACTGAAGGATACAAAAGGGTCAACAACTCTAACGCAATAAAGATAAAAGAAGCCCGAACAAAGATAAAAGTATTAAAGATACAAAAGCAAAAACATTGAAGATTGAAGTCAAGCGTCTGCTGCCGACAATCATGCGTATAACATGTCGTATTTCGAGGTAAACTCGTCCAAATTAAGTGATTTTGGTTTCGAATGAGAATATTCCTGAAGACGTCGAGATTTGATTCAATCTCTATCTGAGTGAAATTCGTTCTTCAAGATGGAGATATGATATTGTTCATTATAATCTGAACATGCAACCGTCTGCTGACAATTTTTGGAGCTATAGATTTTCAAATGCATCGATCATGGTATCGTTGGAAGACGCAGAAAACTATCTTCAACTTTCACGAAGAGGTCAAGAGCGAAATCGATCCCTATCTTTGGCAAATTGAAGCTGTAGGTTGGTGACGTGATGCTGTTCCTGACAGTCATACCTTTCTAGCGTCTATTGGCCGTATCTCGCGCTATAGGTGTCCGAATTGGATGAAACCGGTGTCTCATTAAACCTAATATCCATATATACAAGTTTGATGAAGAAATCAAATCCAAATTCTGCCGTTAAGAGGGTCAAGGAAGCAAAATACGCCAACGGGTCAGAATGCTACGAGTTAAACAGCCTTGTGAATGTGCTCAATGGATAACCAAGCGTCTTATCGCATTTAAGAAGGGTCCAGTGAAGTTAACCAAGTGTCTACTCAGAATACAAAATATTATCATGAATGGAGAATTAATTTTGAATGAAGTATTAAAATATTCCAAGTCCAAGCATGAACAGAAAATGAGGTACCCTTTTCAATAATGTTTTGAAGCATCAAGTACTCTAACTGAAGGATACAAAAGGGTCAACAACTCTAACGCAATAAAGATAAAAGAAGCCCGAACAAAGATAAAAGTATTAAAGATACAAAAGCAAAAACATTGAAGATTGAAGTCAAGCGTCTGCTGCCGACAATCAAGCGTATGACATGTCGTATTTCAAGGTAAACTTGTCCAAATAAAGTGATTTTGGTTTAGAATGAGAATATTCCTGAAGAAGTCGAGATTTGATTCAATCTCTATCTGAGTGAAATTCGTTCTTCAAGATGGAGATATGATATTGTTCATTATAATCTGAACATGCAACCGTCTGCTGACAATTTTTGGAGCTATAGGTGTTCAAATGCATCGATCATGGTATCGTTGGAAGACGCAGAAAACTATCTTCAACTTTCACGAAGAGGTCAAGAGCGAAATCGATCCCTATCTTTGGCAAATTGAATCTGTAGGTTGGTGACGTGATGCTGTTCCTGGCAATCATACCATTGTAACGTCTATTGGTCATATCTTGCGCTGTAGGTGTCCGAATTGGATGAAACCGGTGTCTCATTAAACCTAATATCCATATATACAAGTTTGATGCAGACATCGAATCGAAATTCTGCCATTAAAATGGTCAAGGAAGCATAATACGCCAACGGGTCAGAATGCTACGAGTTAAACAGCCTTGTGAATGGGCCCTCCAGATAACCAAGCGTCTTATCTCATTTAAGAAGGGTCCAGGGAAGCTAACCAAGCGTCTGCTCAAAATACAGAACATTATGTTGAATGGAGAAGTAATTTTGAATGAAGTGTTAAAATATTCAATGTCCAGCTTGGCCAGAAAATGAGGTACCTTTTTCAATAAAGTTCTGAAGCATCAAGTACTGCAACAGAAGATGACAAAAGCTTCAGCAACTCTAACAGAAGAAAGATAAAAGAAACCCGAACAAAGACAAAAGTAATAAAGCTGCAAAAGCAAAAACGCTGAAGATTGAAGTCAGGCGTCTGCTGTCGACAATGAAGCATACGAAACGTCGTATTTGGAGGAACACTCATCCAAATGAAGTGATATTGGTTTAGTGAGAAAGATAAGATAAATACCCATAAGTTTCCTACATAAGTCGAAATCTGAATCAATCTCTATCGGAGCGAAATTCCTTTTCAAGGTGGAGATGTGATACTGTTCGTGACAATCAGAATATGCAAGCGTCTGCTGACAATTTCTGAAGCTTTAGCAGTTCAAATGCATCGATCTTGGTATCGTTGGAAGACGTAGAAAACTATCTGCAACTTTCATGAAGAGGTCGAGAGCGATATCTATCTCTATCTTTGTCAAATTGTATCCGTAGGTTGGTCTCGTGATGTTATTTCAGAAAGCCATACCTTTGTAGCGTCTATTGGCCATATCATGCACTATAGGTGTCCGAATTGGATGAAACCGGTGTCTCATTAAACCTAATATCCATTTATACAAGTTTCATGAAGTCATCAAATCCTAATTCAGCCCTTAAGAAGGTCAAGGAAGCATAATACGCCAACGGGTCAGAATGCTACGAGTTAAACAGCCTTGTGAATGTGCCCAGTGGATAGCCAACCATCTTATCTCATTTAAGAAGGGTCCAGTGAAGCTAACCAAGCATCTGCTCAGAATACAAAACATTATGATGAATGGAGAAGCAATTTTGAATGAAGTGTTAAAATATTCAAAGTCCAAGCTTGACCAGAAAATGAGGTACCTTTTTCAATAAAGTTCTGAAGCATCAAGTACTGTAACAGAAGAAGACAAAAGCTTCAGCAACTCTAACAGAAGAAAGATAAAAGAACCCCGACCAAAGACAAAAGTAATAAAGCTGCGAAAGCAAAAACACTGAAGATTGAAGGCAGGCGTCAGCTGCCGACAATCAAGCATATGAAACGTTGCATTTTAAGGAACACTAGTACAAATGAAGTGATATTATTTTAGTTAGAAATATAAGAGAAATATCCTTCTGTTTTCTGTATAAGTCGACATCTGAATCAATCTCTATCTGAGTGAAATTCCTCGTTCAAGGTGGAGATGTGATACCGTTCGTGACAATCAGAACATGCAAGCGTCTACGGACAATTTATGGAGCTTTAGCTGTTCAAATGCATCGAACTTGGTATCATTGGATGACGCGAAAAAGTCGCTGCAACTTTCATGAAGAGGTCGAGAGCGAAATCAATCTCTATCTTTGTCAAATTGTATCCATATATTGATCTCGTGATGCTATTCCTGACAGTCATACCTTTCTAGCGTCTATTGGCCGTATCTCGCGCTATAGGTGTCCGAATTGGATGAAACCGGTGTCTCATTAAACCTAATATCCATATATACAAGTTTGATGAAGAAATCAAATCCAAATTCTGCCGTTAAGAGGGTCAAGGAAGCAAAATACGCCAACGGGTCAGAATGCTACGAGTTAAACAGCCTTGTGAATGTGCTCAATGGATAACCAAGCGTCTTATCGCATTTAAGAAGGGTCCAGTGAAGTTAACCAAGCGTCTACTCAGAATACAAAATATTATCATGAATGGAGAATTAATTTTGAATGAAGTATTAAAATATTCCAAGTCCAAGCATGAACAAAAAATGAGGTACCCTTTTCAATAATGTTTTGAAGCATCAAGTACTCTAACTGAAGGATACAAAAGGGTCAACAACTCTAACGCAATAAAGATAAAAGAAGCCCGAAGAAAGATAAAAGTATTAAAGATACAAAAGCAAAAACATTGAAGATTGAAGTCAAGCGTCTGCTGCCGACAATCAAGCGTATGACATGTCGTATTTCGAGGTAAACTCGTCCAAATTAAGTGATTTTGGTTTAGAATTAGAATATTCCTGAAGACGTCGAGATTTGATTCAATCTCTATCTGAGTGAAATTCGTTCTTCAAGGTGGAGATATGATATTGTTCATTATAATCTGAACATGCAACCGTCTGCTGACAATTTTTGGAGCTATAGGTTTTCAAATGCATCGATCATGGTATCGTTGGAAGACGCAGAAAACTAACTTCAACTTTCACGAAGAGGTCAAGAGCGAAATCGATCCCTATCTTTGGCAAATTGAATCTGTAGGTTGGTGACGTGATGCTATTCCTGGCAGTAATACCATTGTAGCGTCTATTGGTCATATCTTGCGCTATAGGTGTCCGAATTGGATGAAACCGGTGTCTCATTAAACCTAATATCCATATATACAAGTTTGATGAAGAAATCAAATCCAAATTCTGCCGTTAAGAGGGTCAAGGAAGCAAAATACGCCAACGGTTAAGAATGCTACGAGTTAAACATCCTTGTGAATGTGCTCAATGGATAACCAAGCGTCTTATCTCATTTAAGAAGGGTCCAGTGAAGCTAACCAAGCGTCTGCTCAGAATACAAAACATTATGATGAATGGAGAAGTAATTTTGAATGAAGTGTTAAAATATTCAAAGTCCAAGCTTGACCAGAAAATGAGGTACCTTTTTCAATAAAGTTCTGAAGCATCAAGTACTGTAACAGAAGAAGACAAAAGCTTCAGCAACTCTAACAGAAGAAAGATAAAAGAAGCCCGAACAAAGACAAAAGTAATAAAGCTGCAAAAGCAAAAACACTGAAGATTGAAGTCAGGCGTCAGCTGCCGACAATCAAGCATATGAAACGTTGCATTTCGAGGAAACTAGTACAAATGAAGTGATTTTGGTTTAGAAATGAGAATATTCCTGAAGAAGTCGAGATCTGAATCAATCTCTATCTGAGTGAAATTCCTTCTTCAATGTGGATATGTGATACCATTCATGACAATCAGAACATGCAAGCGTCTGCTGACAATTTCTGGAGCTTTAGTTGTTCAAATGCATCGATCTTGGTATCGTTGGAAGACGCAAAAAACTATCTGCAACTTTCATGAAGAGGTCGAGAGCGAAATCGATCTCTATCTTTGTCAAATTGTATCCGTAGGTTGGTCTCGTGATGTTGTTCCTGACAGTCATACCTTTGTAGCGTCTATTGGCCATATCTTGCGCTATAGGTGTCCGAATTGGATGAAACCGGTGTCTCATTAAACCTAATATCCATATATACAAGTTTGATGAAGACATCGAATCCAAATTCTGCCGTTAAGATGGTCAAGGAAGCATAATACGCCAACGGGTCAGAATGCTACGAGTTAAACAGCCTTGTGAATGTGCCCAATGGATAACCAAGCGTCTTATCTCATTTAAGAAGGGTCCAGTGAAGCTAACCAAGCGTCTGCTCAGAATACAGAACATTATGATGAATGGAGAAGTAATTTTGAATGAAGTGTTAAAATATTCAAAGTCCAAGCTTGACCAGAAAATGAGGTACCTTTTTCAATAAAGTTCTGAAGCATCAAGTACTGCAACAGAAGATGACAAAAGCTTCAGCAACTCTAACAGAAGAAAGATAAAAGAAACCCGAACAAAGACAAAAGTAATAAAGCTGCAAAAGCAAAAACGCTGAAGATTGAAGTCAGGCGTCAGCTGCCGACAATCAAGCATATGAAACGTTGCATTTGAAGGAACACTAGTACAAATGAAGTGATCTTGGTTTAGTTAGAAATATAAGATAAATATCCTTATGTTTTCTGAATAAGTCGAGATCTGAATCAATCTCTATCTGAGTGAAATTCCTTCTTCAAGGTGGAGATGTGATACTGTTCATGACAATCAGAACATGCAAGCGTCTGCTGACAATTTCTGGAGCTTTAGCAGTTCAAATGCATCGATCTTGGTATCGTTGGAAGACGTAGAAAACTATCTGCAACTTTCATGAAGAGGTCGAGAGCGAAATCGATCTCTATCTTTGTCAAATTGTATCCGTAGGTTGGTCTCGTGATGCTTATTCCTGAAAGTAATACCTTTGTAGCGTCTATTGGCCATATCTTGCGCTATAGGTGTCCGAATTGGATGAAACCGGTGTCTCATTAAACCTAATATCCATATATACAAGTTTGATGAAGAAATCAAATCCAAATTCTGCCGTTAAGAGGGTCAAGGAAGCAAAATACGCCAACGGGTCAGAATGCTACGAGTTAAACAGCCTTGTGAATGTGCTCAATGGATAACCAAGCGTCTTATCGCATTTAAGAAGGGTCCAGTGAAGTTAACCAAGCGTCTACTCAGAATACAAAATATTATCATGAATGGAGAATTAATTTTGAATGAAGTATTAAAATATTCCAAGTCCAAGCATGAACAGAAAATGAGGTACCCTTTTCAATAATGTTTTGAAGCATCAAGTACTCTAACTGAAGGATACAAAAGGGTCAACAACTCTAACGCAATAAAGATAAAAGAAGCCCGAACAAAGATAAAAGTATTAAAGATACAAAAGCAAAAACATTGAAGATTGAAGTCAAGCGTCTGCTGCCGACAATCAAGCGTATGACATGTCGTATTTCGAGGTAAACTCGTCCAAAGAAAGTGATTTTGGTTTAGAATGAGAATATTCCTGAAGAAGTCGACATTTGATTCAATCTCTATCTGAGTGAAATTCGTTCTTCAAGATGGAGATATGATATTGTTCATTATAATCTGAACATGCAACCGTCTGCTGACAATTTTTGGAGCTATAGGTGTTCAAATGCATCGATCATGGTATCGTTGGAAGACGCAAAAAACTATCTTCAACTTTCACGAAGAGGTCAAGAGCGAAATCGATCCCTATCTTTGGCAAATTGAATCTGCAGGTTGGTGACGTGATGTTGTTCCTGGCAGTCATACCATTGTAGCGTCTATTGGTCATATCTTGCGCTGTAGGTGTCCGAATTGGATGAAACCGGTGTCTCATTAAACCTAATATCCATATATACAAGTTTGATGCAGACATCGAATCAAAATTCTGCCATTAAAATGGCCAAGGAAGCATAATACGCCAACTGGTCAGAATGCTACGAGTTAAACAGCCTTGTGAATGGGCCCTCTAGATAACCAAGCGTCTTATCTCATTTAAGAAGGGTCCAGGGAAGCTAACCAAGCGTCTGCTCAAAATACAGAACATTATGATGAATGGAGAAGTAATTTTGAATGAAGTGTTAAAATATTCAATGTCCAGCTTGGCCAGAAAATGAGGTACCTTTTTCAATAAAGTTCTGAAGCATCAAGTACTGCAACAGAAGATGACAAAAGCTTCAGCAACTCTAACAGAAGAAAGATAAAAGAAACCCGAACAAAGACAAAAGTAATAAAGCTGCAAAAGCAAAAACGCTGAAGATTGAAGTCAGGCGTCAGCTGCCGACAATCAAGCATATGAAACGTTGCATTTGAAGGAACACTAGTACAAATGAAGTGATCTTGGTTTAGTTAGAAATATAAGATAAATATCCTTATGTTTTCTGTATAAGTCGAAATCTGAATCAATCTCTATCGGAGCGAAATTCCTTCTTCAAGGTGGAGATGTGATACTGTTCGTGACAATCAGAATATGCAAGCGTCTGCTTACAATTTCTGAAGCTTTAGCAGTTCAAATGCATCGATCTTGGTATCGTTGGAAGACGTAGAAAACTATCTGCAACTTTCATGAAGAGGTCGAGAGCGATATCTATCTCTATCTTTGTCAAATTGTATCCGTAGGTTGGTCACGTGATGTTATTTCAGAAAGCCATACCTTTGTAGCGTCTATTGGCCATATCATGCACTATAGGTGTCCGAATTGGATGAAACCGGTGTCTCATTAAACCTAATATCCATTTATACAAGTTTCATGAAGTCATCAAATCCTAATTCAGCCCTTAAGAAGGTCAAGGAAGCATAATACGCCAACGGGTCAGAATGCTACGAGTTAAACAGCCTTGTGAATGTGCCCAGTGGATAGCCAACCGTCTTATCTCATTTAAGAAGGGTCCAGTGAAGCTAACCAAGCGTCTGCTCAGAATACAGAACATTATGATGAATGGAGAAGCAATTTTGAATGAAGTGTTAAAATATTCAAAGTCCAAGCTTGACCAGAAAATGAGGTACCTTTTTCAATAAAGTTCTGAAGCATCAAGTACTGTAACAGAAGAAGACAAAAGCTTCAGCAACTCTACCAGAAGAAAGATAAAAGAACCCCGAACAAAGACAAAAGTAATAAAGCTGCGAAAGCAAAAACACTGAAGATTGAAGGCAGGCGTCAGCTGCCGACAATCAAGCATATGAAACGTTGCATTTGAAGGAACACTAGTACAAATGAAGTGATCTTGGTTTAGTTAGAAATATAAGATAAATATGCTTATGTTTTCTGTATAAGTCGACATCTGAATCAATCTCTATCTGAGTGAAATTCCTCGTTCAAGGTGGAGATGTGATACAGTTCGTGACAATCAGAACATGCAAGCGTCTACGGAAAATTTATGGAGCTTTAGCTGTTCAAATGCATCGAACTTGGTATCATTGGATGACGCGAAAAAGTCGCTGCAACTTTCATGCAGAGGTCGAGAGCGAAATCAATCTCTATCTTTGTCAAATTGTATCCATATATTGATCTCGTGATGCTGTTCCTGACAGTCATACGTTTCTAGCGTCTATTGGCCGTATCTCGCGCTATAGGTGTCCAAATTGGATGAAACCGGCGTCTCATTAAACCTAATATCCATATATACAAGTTTGATGAAGAAATCAAATCCAAATTCTGCCGTTAAGAGGGTCAAAGAAGCAAAATACGCCAACGGGTCAGAATGCTACGAGTTAAACAGCCTTGTGAATGTGCTCAATGGATAACCAAGCGTCTTATCGCATTTAAGAAGGGTCCAGTGAAGTTAACCAAGCGTCTACTCAGAATACAAAATATTATCATGAATGGAGAATTAATTTTGAATGAAGTATTAAAATATTCCAAGTCCAAGCATGAACAGAAAATGAGGTACCCTTTTCAATAATGTTTTGAAGCATCAAGTACTCTAACTGAAGGATACAAAAGGGTCAACAACTCTAACGCAATAAAGATAAAAGAAGCCCGAACAAAGATAAAAGTATTAAAGATACAAAAGCAAAAACATTGAAGATTGAAGTCAAGCGTCTGCTGCCGACAATCAAGCGTATGACATGTCGTATTTCGAGGTAAACTCATCCAAATAAAGTGATTTTGGTTTAGAATGAGAATATTCCTGAAGAAGTCGACATTTTATTCAATCTCTATCTGAGTGAAATTCGTTCTTCAAGATGGAGATATGATATTGTTCATTATAATCTGAACATGCAACCGTCTGCTGACAATTTTTGGAGCTATAGGTGTTCAAATGCATTGATCATGGTATCGTTGGAAGACGCAGAAAACTATCTTCAACTTTCACGAAGAGGTCAAGAGCGAAATCGATCCCTATCTTTGGCAAATTGAATCTGTAGGTTGGTGACGTGATGCTGTTCCTGGCAGTCATACCATTGTAGCGTCTATTGGTCATATCTTGCGCTGTAGGTGTCCGAATTGGATGAAACCGGTGTCTCATTAAACCTAATATCCATATATACAAGTTTGATGTAGACATCGAATCAAAATTCTGCCATTAAAATGGTCAAGGAAGCATAATACACCAACTGGTCAGAATGCTACGAGTTAATAAACCTTGTGAATGGGCCCTCTAGATAACCAAGCGTCTTATCTCATTTAAGAAGGGTCCAGGGAAGCTAACCAAGCGTCTGCTCAAAATACAGAACATTATGATGAATGGAGAAGTAATTTTGAATGAAGTGTTAAAATATTCAATGTCCAGGTTGGCCAGAAAATGAGGTACCTTTTTCAATAAAGTTCTGAAGCATCAAGTACTGCAACAGAAGATGACAAAAGCTTCAGCAACTCTAACAGAAGAAAGATAAAAGAAACCCGAACAAAGACAAAAGTAATAAAGCTGCAAAAGCAAAAACGCTGAAGATTGAAGTCAGGCGTCAGCTGCCGACAATCAAGCATATGAAACGTTGCATTTGAAGGAGCACTAGTACAAATGAAGTGATCTTGGTTTAGTTAGAAATATAAGATAAATATCCTTATGTTTTCTATATAAGTCGAAATCTGAATCAATCTCTATCGGAGCGAAATTCCTTCTTCAAGGTGGAGATGTGATACTGTTCGTGACAATCAGAATATGCAAGCGTCTGCTGACAATTTCTGAAGCTATAGCAGTTCAAATGCATCGATCTTGGTAAAGTTGGAAGACGTAGAAAACTATCTGCAACTTTCATGAAGAGGTCGAGAGCGATATCTATCTCTATCTTTGTCAAATTGTATCCGTAGGTTGGTCACGTGATGTAATTTCAGAAAGCCATACCTTTGTAGCATCTATTGGCCATATCATGCACTATAGGTGTCCGAATTGGATGAAACCGGTGTCTCATTAAACCTAATATCCATTTATACAAGTTTCATGATGTCATCAAATCCTAATTCAGCCCTTAAGAAGGTCAAGGAAGCATAATACGCCAACGGGTCAGAATGCTACGAGTTAAACAGCCTTGTGAATGTGCCCAGTGGATAGCCAACCGTCTTATCTCATTTAAGAAGGGTCCAGTGAAGCTAACCAAGCGTCTGCTCAGAATACAGAACATTATGATGAATGGAGAAGCAATTTTGAATGAAGTGTTAAAATATTCAAAGTCCAAGCTTGACCAGAAAATGAGGTACCTTTTTCAATAAAGTTCTGAAGCATCAAGTACTGTAACAGAAGAAGACAAAAGCTTCAGCAACTCTACCAGAAGAAAGATAAAAGAACCCCGAACAAAGACAAAAGTAATAAAGCTGCGAAAGCAAAAACACTGAAGATTGAAGGCAGGCGTCAGCTGCCGACAATCAAGCATATGAAACGTTGCATTTGAAGGAACACTAGTACAAATGAAGTGATCTTGGTTTAGTTAGAAATATAAGATAAATATGCTTATGTTTTCTGTATAAGTCGACATCTGAATCAATCTCTATCTGAGTGAAATTCCTCGTTCAAGGTGGAGATGTGATACCGTTCGTGACAATCAGAACATGCAAGCGTCTACGGACAATTTATGGAGTTTTAGCTGTTCAAATGCATCGAACTTGGTGTCATTGGATGACGCGAAAAAGTCGCTGCAACTTTCATGCAGAGGTCGAGAGCGAAATCAATCTATATCTTTGTCAAATTGTATCCATATATTGATCTCGTGATGCTGTTCCTGATAGTCATACCTTTCTAGCGTCTATTGGCCGTATCTCGCGCTATAGGTGTCCGAATTGGATGAAACCGGTGTCTCATTAAACCTAATATCCATATATACAAGTTTGATGAAGAAATCAAATCCAAATTCTGCCGTTAAGAGAGTCAAGGAAGCAAAATACGCCAACGGGTCAGAATGCTACGAGTTAAACAGCCTTGTGAATGTGCTCAATGGATAACCAAGCGTCTTATCGCATTTAAGAAGGGTCCAGTGAAGTTAACCAAGTGTCTACTCAGAATACAAAATATTATCATGAATGGAGAATTAATTTTGAATGAAGTATTAAAATATTCCAAGTCCAAGCATGAACAGAAAATGAGGTACCCTTTTCAATAATGTTTTGAAGCATCAAGTACTCTAACTGAAGGATACAAAAGGGTCAACAACTCTAACGCAATAAAGATAAAAGAAGCCCGAACAAAGATAAAAGTATTAAAGATACAAAAGCAAAAACATTGAAGATTGAAGTCAAGCGTCTGCTGCCGACAATCAAGCGTATGACATGTCGTATTTCGAGGTAAACTCGTCCAAATAAAGTGATTTTGGTTTAGAATGAGAATATTCCTGAAGAAGTCGAGATTTGATTCAATCTCTATTTGAGTGAAATTTGTTATTCAAGATGGAGATATGATATTGTTAATTATAATCTGAACATGCAACCGTCTGCTGACAATTTTTGGAGCTATAGGTGTTCAAATGCATCGATCATGGTATCGTTGGAAGACGCAGAAAACTATCTTCAACTCTCACGAAGAGGTCAAGAGCGAAATCGATCCCTATCTTTGGCAAATTGAATCTGTAGGTTGGTGACGTGATGCTGTTCCTGGCAGTCATACCATTGTAGCGTCTATTGGTCATATCTTGCGTTGTAGGTGTCCGAATTGGATGAAACTGGTGTCTCATTAAACCTAACATCCATATATACAAGTTTGATGCAGACATCGAATCGAAATTCTGCCATTAAAATGGTCAAGGAAGCATAATACGCCAACGGGTCAGAATGCTACGAGTTAAACAGCCTTGTGAATGGGCCCTCTAGATAACCAAGCGTCTTATCTCATTTAAGAAGGGTCCAGGGAAGCTAACCAAGCGTCTGCTCAAAATACAGAACATTATGATGAATGGAGAAGTAATTTTGAATGAAGTGTTAAAATATTCAATGTCCAGCTTGGCCAGAAAATGAGGTACCTTTTTCAATTAAGTTCTGAAGCATCAAGTACTGCAACAGAAGAAGACAAAAGCTTCAGCAACTCTACCAGAAGAAAGATAAAAGAACCCCGAACAAAGACAAAAGTAATAAAGCTGCGAAAGCAAAAACACTGAAGATTGAAGGCAGGCGTCAGCTGCCGACAATCAAGCATATGAAACGTTGCATTTGAAGGAACACTAGTACAAATGAAGTGATCTTGGTTTAGTTAGAAATATAAGATAAATATGCTTATGTTTTCTGTATAAGTCGACATCTGAATCAATCTCTATCTGAGTGAAATTCCTCGTTCAAGGTGGAGATGTGATACCGTTCGTGACAATCAGAACATGCAAGCGTCTACGGACAATTTATGGAGCTTTAGCTGTTCAAATGCATCGAACTTGGTATCATTGGATGACGCGAAAAAGTCGCTGCAACTTTCATGAAGAGGTCGAGAGCGAAATCAATATCTATCTTTGTCAAATTGTATCCATATATTGATCTCGTGATTCTGTTCCTGACAGTCACACCTTTCTAGCGTCTATTGGCCGTATCTCGCGCTATAGGTGTCCGAATTGGATGAAACCGGTGTCTCATTAAACCTAATATCCATATATACAAGTTTGATGAAGAAATCAAATCCAAATTCTACCGTTAAGAGGGTCAAGGAAGCAAAATACGCCAACAGGTCAGAATGCTACGAGTTAAACAGCCTTGTGAATGTGCTCAATGGATAACCAAGCGTCTTATCGCATTTAAGAAGGGTCCAGTGAAGTTAACCAAGTGTCTACTCAGAATACAAAATATTATCATGAGTGGAGAATTAATTTTGAATGAAGTATTAAAATATTCCAAGTCCAAGCATGAACAGAAAATGAGGTACCCTTTTCAATAATGTTTTGAAGCATCAAGTACTCTAACTGAATGATACAAAAGGGTCAACAACTCTAACGCAATAAAGATAAAAGAAGCCCGAACAAAGATAAAAGTATTAAAGATACAAAAGCAAAAACATTGAAGATTGAAGTCAAGCGTCTGCTGCCGACAATCAAGCGTATGACATGTCGTATTTCGAGGTAAACTCGTCCAAATTAAGTGATTTTGGTTTAGAATGAGAATATTCCTGAAGAAGTCGAGATTTGATTCAATCTCTATTTGAGTGAAATTCGTTCTTCAAGATGGAGATATGATATTGTTCATTATAATCTGAACATGCAACCGTCTGCTGACAATTTTTGGAGCTATATGTGTTCAAATGCATCGATCATGGTATCGTTGGAAGACGCAGAAAACTATCTTCAACTTTCACGAAGAGGTCAAGAGCGAAATCGATCCCTATCTTTGGCAAATTGAATCAAGAGCGAAATCGATCCCTATCTTTGGCAAATTGAATCTGTAGGTTGGTGACGTGATGCTGTTCCTGGCAGTCATACCATTGTAGCGTCTATTGGTCATATCTTGCGCTGTAGGTGTCCGAATTGGATGAAACTGGTGTCTCATTAAACCTAATATCCATATATACAAGTTTGATGCAGACATCGAATCGAAATTCTGCCCTTAAAATGGTCAAGGAAGCATAATACGCCAACGGGTCAGAATGCTACGAGTTAAACAGCCTTGTGAATGGGCCCTCTAGATAACCAAGCGTCTTATCTCATTTAAGAAGGGTCCAGGGAAGCTAACCAAGCGTCTGCTCAAAATACAGAACATTATGATGAATGGAGAAGTAATTTTGAATGAAGCGTTAAAATATTCAATGTCCAGCTTGGCCAGAAAATGAGTTACCTTTTTCAATAAAATTCTGAAGCATCAAGTACTGCAACAGAAGATGACAAAAGCTTCACAAACTCTAACAGAAGAAAGATAAAAGAAACCCGAACACAGACAAAAGTAAGAAAGCTGCAAAAGTAAAAACGCTGAAGATTGAAGTCAGGCGTCTGCTGTCGACAATGAAGCATACGAAACGTCGTATTTGGAGGAACACTCATCCAAATGAAGTGATATTGGTTTAGGGAGAAAGATAAGATAAATACCCATAAGTTTCCTACATAAGTCGAAATCTGAATCAATCTCTATCGGAGCGAAATTCCTTCTTCAAGGTGGAGATGTGATACTGTTCGTGACAATCAAAATATGCAAGCGTCTGCTGACAATTTCTGTAGCTTTAGCAATTCAAATGCATCGATCTTGGTATCGTTGGAAGACGTAGAAAACTATCTGCAACTTTCATGAAGAGGTCGAGAGCGATATCTATTTTTATCTTTGTCAAATTGTATCCGTAGGTTGGTCACGTGATGTTATTTCAGAAAGCCATACCTTTGTAGCATCTATTGGCCATATCATGCACTATACGTGTCCGAATTGGATGAAACCGGTGTCTCATTAAACCTAATATCTATTTATACAAGTTTCATGAAGACATCAAATCCTAATTCGGCCCTTAAGAAGGTCAAGGAAGCATAATACGCCAACGGGTTAGAATGCTACGAGTTAAACAGCCTTGTGAATGTGCCCAGTGGATAGCCAACCGTCTTATCTCATTTAAGAAGGGTCCAGTGAAGCTAACCAAGCGTCTGCTCAGAATACATAACACTATGATGAATGGAGAAGCAATTTTGAATGACGTGTTAAAATATTCAAAGTCCAAGCTTGACCAGAAAATGAGGTACCTTTTTCAATAAAGTTCTGAAGCATCAAGTACTGTAACAGAAGAAGACAAAAGCTTCAGCAACTCTAACAGAAGAAAGATAAAAGAACCCCAAACAAAGACAAAAGTAATAAAGCTGCGAAAGCAAAAACACTGAAGATTGAAGTCAGGCGTCAGCTGCCGACAATCGAGCATATGAAACGTTGCATTTGAAGGAACACTAGTACAAATGAAGTGATCTTGGTTTAGTTAGAAATATAAGATAAATATCCTTATGTTTTCTGTATAAGTCGAAATCTGAATCAATCTCTATCGGAGCGAAATTCCTTCTTCAAGGTGGAGATGTGATACTGTTCGTGACAATCAGAATATGCAAGCGTCTGCTGACAATTTCTGAAGCTTTAGCAGTTCAAATGCATCGATCTTGGTATCGTTGGAAGACGTAGAAAACTATCTGCAACTTTCATGAAGAGGTCGAGAGCGATATCTATCTCTATCTTTGTCAAATTGTATCCGTAGGTTGGTCACGTGATGTTATTTCAGAAAGCCATACCTATGTGGCGTCTATTGGCCATATCATGCACTATAGGTGTCTGAATTGGATGAAACCGGTGTTTCATTAAACCTAATATCCATTTATACAAGTTTCATGAAGTCATCAAATCCTAATTCAGCCCTTAAGAAGGTCAAGGAAGCATAATACACCAACGGGTCAGAATGCTACGAGTTAAACAGCCTTGTGAATGTGCCTAGTGGATAACCAACCGTCTTATCTCATTTAAGAAAGGTCCATTGAAGCTAACCAAGCATCTGCTCAGAATACAGAACATTATGATGAATGGAGAAGCAATTTTGAATGAAGTGTTAAAATATTCAAAGTCCAAGCTTGACCAGAAAATGAGGTACCTTTTTCAATAAAGTTCTGAAGCATCAAGTACGGTAACAGAAGAAGAGAAAAGCTTCAGAAACTCTAACAGAAGAAAGATAAAAGAAGCCACAACAATGACAAAGGTAATAAAGCTGGAAAAGCAAAAACACTAATGATTGAAGTCGGACGTCTGCTGCGGACAATCAAGCGTATGAAACGTTGCATTTGAAGGAATACTAGTACAAATGAAGTGATCTTGGTTTAGTTAGAAATATAAGATAAATATCCTTATGTTTTCGGAATAAGTCGAGATCTGAATCAATCTCTATCTGAATGAAATTCCTTCTTCAAGGTGGAGATGTGATACCGTTCATGACAATCAGAACATGCAAGTGTCTGCTGACAGTTTTTGGAGCTTTAGCAGTTCAAATGCAGTGATCTTGGTATCGTTGGAAGACGCAAAAAACTATCTACAACTTTCTTGAAGAGGTCAAGAGCGATATCGATCTCTATCTTTGTCAAATTGTATCCGTAGGTTTGTCACGTGATGTTGTTCCAGAAGGTCGTACCTTTGTAGTGTCTATTGGCCATATCTTGCACTATAGGTGTCCGAATTGGATGAAATCGGTGTCTCATTAAACCTAATATCCATTTATACAAGTTTCATGAAGACATCAAATCCTAATTTGGCCCTTAAGAAGGACAAGGAAGCATAATACGCCAACAGGTCAGAATGCTACGAGTTAAACAACCATGTGAATGTGCCCAGTGGATAACCAAGCGTCTTATCTCATTTAAGAAGGGTCCAGTGAAGCTAACCAAGCGTCAGCTCAGAAAATAGAAAATTATGATGAATGGAGAAGTAATTTTGAATGAAGTGTTAAAATATTCAAAGTCCAAGCTTTACCAGAAAATAAGGTACCTTTTTCAATAAAGTTCTAAAGCATCAAGTACTGTAACAGAAGAAGGAAAAAGCTTTACCAACTCTAACAGAAGAAAGATAAAAGAAGCCACAACAATGACAAAAGTAATAAAGCTGGAAAAGCAAAAACACTGAAGATTGAAGTCGGGCGTCTGCTGCCGACAATCAAGCGTACGAAACATCGCATTTGAAGGAACACTAGTACAAATGAAGTGATCTTCCTTTAGTTAGAAATATAAGATAAATATCCTTATGTTTTCTGAATAAGTCGAGATCTGAATCAATCTCTATCTGAGTGAAATTCCTTTTTCAAGGTGGAGATGTGATACTGTTCATGACAATCAGAACATGCAAGCGTCTACTGACAATTTCTGGAGCTTTAGCTGTTCAAATGCATCGATCTTGGTATCAATTGGAAGACGCGGAAAACTATCTACAACTTTAGCTTTTCAAATGTTGAAACAAATACCCTCCAAACCCATCCAGCCCAGGAGCACCCTTGACATTCATGGAAAATACTGCTTGCTTGATCTCCCCAGCTGAAGGAATAATAGGTAGATGCCAATTGTCTTGAACAGAAACTATTTGAGGGATGACATTCTCCACTGAATCAGAATCAGCACAATGATTATCAGCTGCAAATAGATCTTGGTAATACTGCACAATATGCTGCTCAATGTCAGCATAGGAATCGAGGATCTGCTCTCCTGATTTGAGAATAGAAATTTGCTTGGTAATTTGTCTAAGTTTTGCCATTCTATCAAAAAACTCAGTGTTTCTATCTCCATGGATGTGCCAGTCAACTCGAGCCTTTTCCTGCTAGAAGTCCTCTTCATAGACCAAAGCTTCTTGCAAACTTCGTTGAGCCTCCTTTTCTTCATTGAATATCTCATCAGAGCCACCCACATAGTCAATGCGGCCTTGAACATTCTCAACCAAAGAAACATCATTTTTCACCCTTTGATGAGCATCACCAAAGACATTCCAATTCCAATCTTTCAACCTATTTTTCAGTCTTTTCAACTTTTGAGAGAGAACTGTAATATGGTTACCATAGATAGGTATCTTCCATTCCTCAGCAACAATAGAACTACATTAAGGGTGTTTAGCCCACATTTTGAGAAATTTAAAATGAGAACAATGCTGGCTATCATCGAACTTCATAGACATCAGAATAGGGTGATGATCAGATTGGCATCTCAGTAAAGTACAGCAATCAACACTTGACCATTGATCAATCCAATTGGCATTACAAATGACCCTGTCAAGCCTCTTCTCAGTATGAAACCGTCTCTTTCTTCCATTCGACCATGTGAATTGAGAACCTCTAGAGGTAATGTGAACCAGATTGTTCAAATTAGTCCACTCCTGAAACTCCTGACAAGAAAGCTTGTTAGGCAAGCACCTACCCTTTGCTCATGAGCACCAAGGGTAGCATTAAAGTCACCAATAAAACACCAAGAACCTTGATGAGTCATCTGAAGAGTATGCAAATCCATCCAAAGTTGTCTTCTCAACTTGTAATCAGTGGAAGCATAAATAGCAGCTATAAAGAATTCTTTGGCCTCATACTTAATAGAAAAAGCCACAAATTGGCTAGAGACAGCAATAATTTGAGGCTTCATGCCAGTTTTGCATAAGCACCAGAGTTTAGGAGACAAGTCTTGCCTATTGTTTTCAGCAAATAGAGTCAAATCCATTTTATATAAATATTTAGCAGGAAGAGTAGAAGAATTAATCCAAGGCTCAACAATTAAGATAAAGTTAGGATGATTAGTAGATACCAACTTGTGCAACACTCTATGAGTATTCAAGTTGCCAATACCCCGTAGATTCCAAAACAAAATCTTCATTGATCAGTAATAAATGATCCTGCTCTATACCTAGTTACCACACCAATCGGACTCTTCCCTTCAGCATTTAACTGCTATTTAGCCTTTTTCTTCAAAGTTTTCCACTGAGACTTGCTCAAGACAGTATTGAAACCAATATCATTAACTGTGTATTTTTAAACTAGAGGCCTAATGCTGCTATCTTTATCCAAAGCATCATCCGTATTATTGGCAAATTCATCCTCGTCATCAGCATCAGCCCAAAATTTTCCCGCCAAAGGGGGAGAAGTGCCTTGTTGCTGCAAAGGAGTTGCCTGAATTCCTGGAAAAACTTCCTTCTCAACAACCTTCCCTTGATCAACAGGTATAGGTGAAATTTTCTCCAAAACATAAGGCACAGTATCAGGTAAATAAGATCCAGTATTCTCAACGTAATCCTCTTCTTCATCATCTGAAGCAGGCATGGCTTGATTTTTAGATTCCTCAACCACGGCTTCTTTTAGTTTGCTTGTTTCCCCCTGAATCTGCTGGCCTATAGGAGCAAGTGTAGAATCAATTATAACTGCTTTTCCCTTATCAGCTTGTTTTGGGACATAAATAGTAGGATTCTTACATGGTGCAATTCCCTTGCTTTCCTTTCTCTGCATAATGACGTTATGTTGCCCCTTTCTTCTATTATTGCAATCAGATGAAGCATGGCCAATTGTTGAGCAGTGGAAACAGAATAAAGGCAAGAATTCATATTCCACCCCAACCAGAAAAGCAAAGCTCTTCCTCTCCACTAACAGTTGATGCGGGAGTGGCTTTAGCATGTCTCTATCAATCAACACACGAGAAAAACAACCCAGAGTTTTGTTTATTGTGGCATCATCAAGAGATAACGGGACCCCAATACCACAAGCAATTGAGAATAAAATCTTAGGCCTCCAATATTCCTATGGAAGATCAATGATTCTAACCCCCAGCACTGCATGCATGTATGCTTAGCAAGCTTGGCAATGAAGTCTGGTGTCCATGCAAACAGCCTTGGAGAACCCGGTTTCAAATGCCACGATCCAGCTAATAAAATAGTCCTCAAATCTTCAATTGAAGCGAATGAAAACTCATAGAAGCCTTTCCCTAGTGGAACCATACTCCATTTACGAATTGGATTCCATAATTGGAGTAGCTTGTTGCGCAAGTCATCAATTTTCAATGGTTTATCTCCTTTAGAGAGAAGTAAACGTCCATGCAGTTTTTTCTTACACTCTGCTACACTTGCCTAATATTCTTCTTCAGGGATGGTAATGGCAATTTCATCGCCTTTAATACAAGGCACATGAAGTTGCCTGACTGGAATGTCACAAGCATTTTTCAAAGCTTGTGCAAACGTTTTTGACGGTTGCACCAACTGTGGATCAGGCTTGGTTGACATGTTAAGGGCCAAATGAGATGCATGAGATGCTGTAGAACGTGGAAGCAGAGGGCATGTCAAGGATGAAGGAACGAGAGCAGCCGCCGCGGCACATTCTGGAAACAAGGATTCTCACGGTGTAGCATTCTGGAGAGGAAGGAACGGGATAAGGACAATCAGAACCTACAAGCGTCTGCTGATAATTTCTGAAGCTTTAGCTGTTCAAATGCATTGATCTTGGTATCGTTCGAAGACGCGAAAAACTATCTGCAACTTTCATGAAGAGGTCGAGAGCGAAATCGATCTCTATCTTTGTCAAATTGTATCCGTAGGTTGGTCTCGTGATGCTGCTCCTGACAGTCAAACCTTTGTAGCGTCTATTGACCGTATCTTATGCTACAGGTGTCCGAATTAGATGAAACCGATGACTCATTAAACCTAATTTCCATATATACAAGTTTCATGAAGACATCAAATCCTAATTCGGCCCTTAAGAAGGTCAAAGAAGCATAATACGCCAATGGGTCAGAATGCTACGAGTTAAACAGCCTTGTGAATGTGCCCAGTGGATAACCAAGCGTCTTATCTCATTTAAGAAGGGTCCAGTGAAGCCAACCAAGCGTCTGCTCAGAATACAGAACATTACGATGAATGGAGAAGTAAATTTGAATGAAGTGTTAAAATATTCAAAGTCCAAGCTTGACCAGAAAATGAGGTACCTTTTTCAATAAAGTTCTGAAGCATCAAGTACTGTAACAGAAGAAGACAAAAGCTTTAGAAACTCTAACAGAAGAAAGATAAAAGAACCCCGAACAAAGACAAAAGGAAGAAAGCTGCGAAAGCAAAAACACTGAAGATTGAAATCGGGCATCAGCTGCCGACAATCAAGCGTACGAAACGTCGCATTTGAAGAAACACTAGTACAAATGAAGTGATCTTGGATTAGTTAGAAATACATGATAAATATCCTTATGTTTTCTGAATAAGTCGAGATCTGAATCAATCTCTATCTGAGTGAAATTCCTTCTTCAAGGTGGAGATGTGATACCGTTCGTGACAATCAGAACAAGCAAGCGTCTGCTGACAATTTATGGAGCTTTAGTTGTTCAAATGCATCGATCTTAGTATCTTTGGAAGACGCAGAAAACTATCTGAAACTTTCATGAAGAGTTGGAGAGCGAAATCGATCTCTATCTTTGTCAAATTGTATCCGTACGTTGGACTCATGATGCTGTTTCTGACAGTCATACCTTTGTAGCGTCTATTGGCCGTATCCTGTGCTATAGGTGTCCGAATTGGATGAAACCGGTGTCTCATTAAACGTAATATCCATATATGCAAGTTTGATGGAGACATCAAATCCAAATTCTGTCTTTAAGAGGGTAAAGGAAGCATAATACCCTAACTGGTCTGATTGCTACATGTTAAACAGCCGTGTGATTGTGCGGATAACCAAGCGTCTTATCTTATTTAAGAAGCATCCAGTGAAGTTAACCAAGTGTCTACTCAGAATAAAGAATATTATCATGAATGGAGAATTAATTTTGAATGAAGTATTAAAATATTCCTAGTCCAAGTATGAGCAGAAAATGAGGTACCCTTTTCAATAAAGTTTTCAAGCATCAAGTACTCTTACTGATGGATAAAAATGGTTCAACAACTCTAACATAATAAAGATAAAAGAACCCCGAACAAAGATAAAATTAATAAAGCTACAAAAGCAAAAACACTGAAGATTGAAGTCAAGCGTCTGCTGCCGACAATCAAGAGTATGACATGTCGTATTTCGAGGCAAACTTGTCCAAATTAAGTGATTTTGGTTTAGAATGATTCAATCTCTATCTGAGTGAAATTCCTTCTTCAAGATGGAGATATGATATTGTTCGTGATAATCAGAACATGCAATCATCTGCTGACAATTTCTGGAGCTTTAGGTGTTCAAATGCATCGATCATGGTATCGTTGGAAGATGCAGAAAACTATCTTCAACTTTCATGAAGAGGTCGAGAGCGAAATCAATCCCTATCTTTGTCAAATTGAATTTGTAGGTTGGTGACGTGATGTTGTTCCTGGCAATCATACCAATGTAGCATCTATTGGCCATATCTTGCGCTGTAGGTGTCCCAATAGGATGAAACTGCTATCTCATTAAACCTAATATCTATATATACAAGTTTCATGAAGACATCGAATTCTAATTAGGCCGTTAAGAGGGTGATGGAAGCATGATACGATAACTGGTCAGAATGCTACCCGTTAAACAGCCTTGTTAATGTGCCCAGTGGATAACGAAGTGTCTTATCACATTTAAGAAGTGTCCAGTGAAGCTAACCAAGCATCTACTCAGAATATAGAACATTATGATGAATAGAGAAGTAATTTTGAATGAGTATTAAAATATTCAATGTCCAGCTTGACCAGAAAATGAGGTACCTTTTTGAATGTTGTAACGCCCCGATTTTCACGTTTTCTATTTCTTCAGTATTTTACTGTCTTTATTTTATTCGAGGTCTTAGGAATGGAAATAAAATATTCCGAAACCATAGTCATGCTCGACGATATCGTAGGAAACTACGATTAAGTTTTGAGTCGAAAACTCAAACGGAGTCCGGTCTGCGTTTTTACACCGACAGTATGATTTTACTGCTCAGAAGACCTCAGATGGACCCGTGACCGAGATAGTAAGTCTTAGAATTCGATTATCTACGTTTTGGTTAAATTTCACAAAAACTTCAGAAAAATCACTTCCTGACCTTCGTTTGGGCGAAATCCTCAATCAGGTGACGAACGGAGCCACATATGGATTTACCAGGACTCGCCAATGGATAATCTTGATATCACATCATCCCAGGACACTTGGGAGAGTATGCCAGAGTCGTCATGACGTTCGGAAATATCTGGACGCAAAATGACCAAAATGCCCCTAACCTTAGTCTTTTACACTTTTACCATTATACCCTTTTGGCAAATGACCTTTTTACCCTTAAGTGAGCTTTTAAGAGACTGAACTCAGCCCCTCACTTCATCATTTTCGCACAGCTCCCTCCCTTTAGAGCTCAATAGTTGTTCTTGAGAGAAAACACCATTGTTGGTCTTGAAGCTCCTTGAGTTCTTGTTGGAATCACTTGATTCCTTGAGCAATCTTCCTTCATTTCAAGGTAAGATCACTTCTATGATCTCTTAGCTTTTTGAATCTTTCATTATTTCAAGATCAATCTTCATTTTCATGAAAAGAAATTCTTAGATCCAAAACTTTGAAAATCCATTGGAAATTGTAGAAAAATCCTTTTGAGGTAAGACCAAGTTCTTTGAACTCACATCATCAATCTCTACCTAAACCCAAGAGCTTATGATCAACTCTCATCATAGCTCAAAAAGCACTTTTTGGCCGAACCCTCTTGATGATGATGAATAGTGTTTTCATCAAATTTTGATTTCTAACACTTGATTTCATCCTTAGCTTTCCTAATGCCTTTGAATCCATGAAATGGAAAACCAAAACCAATTCCTAACCTTTTTAACCTAGGGTGGCCGAAATCCTCTTTGTTAGGATTGTTGAGATTGGCTTTGATTTTGGTTTAATGTTGGATTGTTGTGATGTTGTAGTTGTTGACGATTGCCAGGAGGTTCACAAACCGATCAACCGACATTGATCCGGGAATCTGCTCATCAACAGGTATGGGGAGATGAACCTCATCACACCAAGATGGTGGTAGTGAAGATGGTTGTTTAAGTTTATGTGTGGGTGAAACCCTTTAGTTTGGGTTCACTTTTATGTGTTAAGTTTTGTTAAGTTCTCTTGGAGAATAAGATTGTCATGATGAGTTTATGCTTTAGTATGTCGTAGTGTGCTTTAGCATATGTTGATGATGATATGATTGAATGAAAATCATTTCCTTGTATATTGGAAAACCTACTTTGATCACTAGATAGTGTATGGACTTTTATTGTTTGATTATGAGACCATGATGTGTGATGGACTTATATGTCTGATTATGATGTAGTAATGTGTATTGTGGTTTATCATTATTGTGTGAGCTTTTGAGCTACATTTACTTTGTTGGTGAAGCAAAGTCTCCATTTTTCATTGGAGTAGGCTTGTGGCCTTAGTAAGAGGAAAATATAAGAACATATGTTGTTCTTGTTTTGGCAAAGTTTTGATGCAACAAAAACATGATTTCCTAACCTATGTTTTCAAAGAGAAACAAAAGTGATTTTGATCCAAAGATCAAATGAAGTTTTAACCTTTAAAGTGTGACACCTGCTACCCCGCATACGATAAAATAAAATAAAGCATGCAAGTCAAATAAAATTTTAACATAAAAGGTAGCAAGTACCATATGATCCGAAAACATTTTAAACATAAAACAACTGCGGAAAAACGTTAACATAAACATAACCCGAAACCCGACATAATCAGAGTTTGTATACATATACCGATAATACATCGGAATAAAACTAAACAACTGAACGTAAATCCCATCTACTACTACTAAGAGAGATCTCCACGGGATCACTCCTCGTCAGCATGCTCACCCTCCTCTGAACATGCAACATCATATGCACAAGAACAACAAAAGATGGGGGTGAGAAATACGATCATAAATATATGTAAACGGAAAGGAATAGAAATTAAGATGACATATACCATACATCAATCAACACATGTATAATATATCAAAGATGCATGTCAATGCGAATGCAACATCACTACTCCGTATGCATGTGGCCAACAACTATAACTCTGGAAATATGATTAGGAGTACATGTCCGGTTGTCAACGTGGATGATATGCCAGACCATGGGTCATCCCCGAACACTCTCACTAATCCTGATAACGTATAGTGTCTAGTCAGGGTACTCAAGCTTATCCTTTAGGTCACTCCGACAATAGGTAGCTAGCCCATGTCACCTGGAATTTCCCTATCCAATGTACCCGCAAGGCCGGGATAACACCCATCGTGGCCTCCACTATCGCGATTCATCGTTTGCTTTCCACCCAACATATGATGCATGTTATGCTCAACAACATGCAAACACATGTCCAACCATCCACCATCATACCATTACATGGCTGTCAACTTTGACCAACAAGCATCAAAGATGATTTATCAACATCAAACTTGACCAATAAGCATTAAGAATGATTTAACCAATAACATCGGTAATAGTGCATCGTTACCAATAACATCATCGTCTTACTAATTGTTCTATTTGATAAGTCTTAACTTAACATTATCTTAATTAAGTATTATTCTTAATCTTATTATCTAAACCTCAACTCATATTTTATTAAGATTATAACTTAACCTTAATATTTAAGCCTCAAGTCATATATTTATTAAGATTATAACTTAATCTTAATACCTAAACCACATTTCATATTTTTGTTAAGATTATAACAAGCCTACATAACACTATCCATCAAGCATAAGGGGTCAAAACTGCTCCTGGCCACGTGAGAATCGATTTCCAATCTCTGGAATCGATTTCTCAAGTCTTCAAATCGATTTCCAATCCCTGGAAATCGATTTCAACATACTCAAATCGATTTCCCAAATCGATTTTGAACAAGGGAAAATCGATTCTAGAAATCGATTTCTATAAGGCCAAATCGATTTCCACACCTTGGAATCAATTCTTGGTCGAGTCAAATCGATTTCCATGTGCCGGAAATCGATTTCTGGGTGTCAGATCACACAGCAGCGGGATTCCTCCGCTACTGGACCAGTCTACGTTCTCTAGTTAATAGATCATTCGAGCCTAAGCTATTTATCATCAATTTGATTAGTTCAACACTCATGAATCATAACCTAAGGGTTCTCAAACTAATCCTTGGTCATTAATCTCACATTGCCTATTTATTTTCTCCCTATAACTATGTTCTAATAGTATAGGATTAACAAAACACCATATCATGGCATAAACAACATGTTCATCATCATCAATTCATCAATAATCATATAAATCATGTACTCACAGTTATAAACATGTTATAACATCAGATTATTCATCAATCAATACCCGTACAGTCAGAAAACAGCATAACAACATTCATAGGCACTTACAATGCATATAGGCAAACATATAGGGGTCATGGGTTAACCCCTTCATCTTAACCTATCCCAAAACCCACATACTCATGACCAATTTTCTCCCTCCATACCTGGTATGACGATTCACAGCCTAAGGGAAAGAGAACAGAGCCAAGTTCTGCTACGGTTCCTTCTTACGGGTTCAGCACTTGATCACGATCGCAACACTGGAAAGCAGAGTCGATCCTTAAGTTAAGGATCAAAAGGGAAAAAAAACTAGGATTAGAAAACTCGCCTTGGTTTCTAACTTAGGAGATTAACTTTCGCAACAGGGATGGATTAGCTAAACAACGGCGTGCTCTTGACGAAGAACACCAAAGCAGGATTCGTCTTTTGGGTTTTCTAGAGCAAGAGATCAATTAGAGCTCTTAGGGATGAGAAGAGGAAAAAAGTGTGTACAATAGGGTGTGGATGCTAGGTTTAGGTCATATGCTAGGTATATATAACTGTAGGGACGTTTTAGGACGAATGGGCCATACACAGCATAGCCCAGTAACCCAAACGCGTACACAAGCTCTGACACGCATGGAAATCGATTTCAACATCCATGGAAATCGATTGGCCAAATCGATTTTCTTATCAAAGAAATCGATTTTGCCCTTCAAACAATCGATTTCCACTTTCTGGACATCAATTTCGTCACCTAGAAATCGATTTCCCAAATTGATTTCCCAATCGATTTTTGGCATCGACACCTTAATAAAACTTGTAGGTAATCCTCTAATATTTCCAACGCATCCTAGATCATCTCGATCGGATGTCTAGAACTCAAGATATGGCCGAAACCGTGAAATAGGTTATTTGGACTCGGATGAATTGATTATTCTAAAGGCTGAACTATTACAACTATGAACTTATGCACCAAAAACAAGCAAAAACAACATATGCAAACATCTATAAGCAAGTATTAACACATATATACTTATAAGTGAAAAAGCAGGGTGTTACAATTTCACCCCCTTATAAAAAAATTTCGTCCTCGAAATTTCGACTCACCTTGAGTAAACAGATGCGGGTATGACTCCTTCATCTTGCTCTTCAACTCCCACGTAGCACTTTCTTCTGTAGCTCCACTCCAAATGACCTTGACCAAGGGAACTTCCTTCCCTCTCAGCTGCTTGACCCTTCGATCTTCAACCCGAAGTGGTAATACCTCAAAGGTCAAGTTATCCTTTAGTGGAATAACATCAGGTACTATCACATGGCTTGGATCATGAACATACTTTCGAAGTTGGGACACATGAAACACATTATGAAGGTTTGACAAGAACAGGGGTAAGGCTATTTGGTAAGCGACTTCACCGACTCTTTTTAGAATTTGGTAAGGGCCAATGAATCTAGGAGTAAGTTTCCTCGCTTTCATTACTCTACCAACCCCAGTTGTTGGAGTAACTCGCAAGAACACATGATCCCCCTCCTGGAATTCGAGAGTTTTTCTTCTCTTATCATGGTAACTCTTTTGCCTACTCTGTGCTACTCTCATCTTATCTTGTATCATCCTCACTCTCTCTGTAGTCTCTTGCACTACCTCAGGTCCTAACACAACATTCTCTCCAGGTTCATTCCAACACAAGGGTGTCCTACACCTCCTCCCATACAAAGCCTCATAAGGTGCCATCCCAATACTGGAATGGGAACTATAGTTGTAGGTGAACTCTATAAGGGGTAAAAACTTATCCCAACTACCCGACTGCTCTAGCACACACGCCCTCAACAAGTCTTCTAAGGATTGGATTGTCCTCTCAGACTGACCATCGGTCTGTGGGTGGTGAGCTAAACTCAATCTAAGCTTAGTTTCTAAGGCCTCATGCAAACTATTCCAAAATCTAGAGGTAAATCTAGGATCTCTGTCTGAAATTATGCTAGAGGGTACACCATGCAATCTAACTATTTCTCTGATGTACAACCCAGTCAACTTCTCTAATGGATATTCCATGTTCATAGGAATGAAATGGGCAGATTTGGTTAACCTGTCCACAGCAACCCATATGGCATCACAACCAGCTGGAGTCCTAGGGAGTCCAGACACAAAATCCATAGAGATACTATCCCACTTCCACTCAGGGATACTTAAAGGTTGCAACTTACCTGAAGGTTTCTGGTGCTCTATCTTAGCCTTCTGACACACTAGGCAAGCATAAACAAACTCAGCCACATCCTTTTTCATCCTAGGCCACCAAAACATCCGTTTCAGATCCTGATACATCTTTGTGGCTCCTGGGTGAACACTCAAACCACTCCTATGTCATTCCTCAAGGATTAACTTCCTAAGTTCTGGAACATCAGGTATACAAACTCTATCTTGGAACCTCAAAATTCCATCAGTCCCATCCTTAAAACTGAGATTTCTACCTTGAGCAATCAACTCTCTCTGGTCTAAAAGGTATACATCTATCTTCTGCCCTTCTCTAATCTGATCCATCAAACTGCTAGTGATTTTCAACATTCCTAACCTAATGCTCTTAGGGGTAACTTCCCAAGCTAAACTCAAATCTCTAAACTCCTCTATCAAATCCATGTCTCTAACCATCAAAGCTGAAACATGTAAGGTTTTTCTACTCAAAGCATCAGCCACTACATTGGCTTTACCTGGGTGGTAACTCAACTCAAACTCATAATCCTTAAGAAATTCTATCCACCTAAGCTGTCTCATATTCAGCTCCTTTTGGTCAAACAGGTATTTCAAACTCTTATGATCACTAAAGACCTCAAATCTAGCTCCATAGAGATAATGCCTCCAAATTTTAAGGCAAACACTACCGCTCCTAACTCCAAGTCATGAGTGAGGTAGTTCTTCTCATGGGCCTTAACCTGCCTAGAAGCATAAGCTACTACCTGACCATTCTGCATCAACACACCACCTAAACCTTGCTTCGAAGCATCACAGTATACTACAAAAGGTTCATTAGGATTGGGTAACACTAACACAGGTGCAGATGTCAACCTATTCTTCAACTCCTGAAAAATTTCCTCACACTTAGAGTCCCACACGAAGATCTGACCTTTCTTAGTAAGGCGGGTCATAGGCAAAGCTATCTTAGAGAATCCCTCTATAAACCTCCTATAGTACCCGGCTAAACCCAAGAAACTTCTAACCTCGGTCACTGACTTAGGTGCTTCCCAATGGAGCACGGTTTCTACCTTAGATGGGTCCACGGCTATCCCTCCTTTAGAGATGATGTGTACTAAGAAACTCACCTCTTCTAACCAAAACTCACACTTGGACAACTTGGCATACAACTGTTTTTCCTTAAGGGTTTCCAAGACTATCCTCAAGTGTTCCTCATGTTCCTCCTTAGTCTTAGAGTATACTAGGATATCATCTATGAAGACAACTACAAACCTGTCCAAGTATGGATGGAAGATCTTGTTCATGTAGTCCATGAACACAGTAGGGCATTAGTCACACCAAATGGCATAACTAGATACTCGTAATGGCCATAGCGCGTTCTGAACGCAGTCTTTGGAATGTCCTCAGACTTGACCCGAATTTGGTGATAGCCTGATCTCAAATCTATCTTAGAAAACACACAAGCTCCTATCAGTTGGTCCACCTCCGTTGTGATTCTGATTCTGCCCTATGGCATTAGCTAATGCTTCCAGGGCATCAGCAATCGCACGATCATTTCTACCTGCCATAACTTCCTGCATCATTCAAGCAAACTACTCAATATCGGAAGTTAAACAAAGCAAGACTAAACACTAAATACTCTATACCATCGTCATAGACAATTATATAAGAGTACACAGAAGAGAACACAACAGACACATACCCCGGCCCGTAGGACAGACCGGCTCTGATACCACTAAATGTGACACCCGCTACCCCGCATACGATAAAATAAAATAAAGCATGCAAGTTAAATAAAATTTTAACATAAAAGGTAGCAAGTACCACATGATCCGAAAACAGTTTAAACATAAAACAACTGCGGAAAAACGTTAACATAAACATAACCCGAAAGCCGATGTCACATAATCAGAGTTGGTATACATATACCGATAATACATCGGAATAAAACTAAACAACTGAACGTAAATCCTATCTACTACTACTAAGAGAGATCTCCACGGGATCACTCCTCGTCAGCATGCTCACCCTCCTCTTCACATGCAACATCATATGCACAAGAACAACAAAAGATGCGGGTGAGAAATACGATCATAAATATATGTAAACGGAAAGGAATAGAAATTAAGATGACATACAACATACATCAATCAACACATGTATAATATATCAAAGATGCATGTCAATGCGAATGCAACATCACTACTCTGTATGCATGTGGCCAACAACTATAACTCTGGAAAGACGATTAGGAGTACATGTCCGGTTATCAACGTGGATGATATGCCAGACCATGGGCATCCGCGAACACTCTCACTAATCCTGATAACGTATAGTGGCTAGTCAGGGTACTCAAGCTTATCTTTTAGGTCACTCCGACAATAGGTAGCTAGCCCATGTCACCTGGAATTTCCCTACCCAATGTACCCGCAAGGCCGGGATAACACCCATCGTGGCCTCCACTATCGCGATTCCGCGTTTGCTTTCCACCCAACATATCAACGTCAACGTTTGATGCATGTTATGCTCAACAACATGCAAACACATGTCCAACCATCCACCATCATACCATTACATGGCTATCAACTTTGACCAACAAGCATCAAAGATGATTTATCAACATCAAACTTGACCAATAAGCATCAAGAATGATTTAACCAACAACATCGGTAACAGTGCGTCGTTACCAATAACATCATCGTCTTACTAATTGTTCTATTTGTTAAGTCTTAACTTAACATTATCTTAATTAAGTATTATTCTTAATCTTATTATCTAAACCTCAACTCATATTTTATTAAGATTATAACTTAATCTTAATACCTAAACCACATTTCATATTTTTATTAAGATTATAACAAGCCCACCTAACACTATCCATCAAGCATAAGGGGTCAAAACTGCTCCTGGCCACGTGAGAATCGATTTCCAATCTCTGGAATCGATTTCTCAAGTCTTCAAATCGATTTCCAATCCCTGGAAATCGATTTCAAAATACTCAAATCGATTTCCCAAATCGATTTTGAACAAGGGAAAATCGATTCTAGAAATCGATTTCTACAAGGCCAAATCGATTTCCACACCTTGGAATCAATTCTTGGTCGAGTCAAATCGATTTCCATGTGCCGGAAATCGATTTCTGGGTGTCAGATCACACAGCAGCGGGATTCCTCCGCTACCGGACCAGTCTACGTTCTCTAATTAATAGGTCATTCGAGCCTAAGCTATTTATCATCAATTTGATTAGTTCAACACTCATGAATCATAACCTAAGGGTTCTCAAACTATTCCTTGGTCATTAATCTCACATTGCCTATTTATTTTCTCCTTATAACTATGTTCTAATAGTATAGGATTAACAAAACACCATATCATGGCATAAACAACATGTTCATCATCATCAATTCATCAATAATCATATAAATCATGTACTCACAGTTATAAACATGTTATAACATCAGATTATTCATCAATCAATACTCATATAGCCAGAAAACAACATAACAACATTCATAGGCACTTACAATGCATATAGGCAAACATATAGGGGTCATGGGTTAACCCCTTCATCTTAACCTATCCCAAAACCCACATACTCATGACCAATTTTCTCCCCCCATACCTGGTATGACGATTCACAGCCTAAGGGAAAGAGAACAGAGCCAAGTTCTGCTACGGTTCCTTCTTACGGGTTCAGCACTTGATCACAATCGCAACACTGGAAAGTAGAGGCGATCCTTAAGTTAAGGATCAAAAGGGAAAACAAAACTAGGATTAGAAAACTCACCTTGGTTTCTAACTTAGGAGATTAACTTTCGCAACAGGGATGGATTAGCTAAACAACGGCGTGTTCTTGACGAAGAACACCAAAGCAGGATTCGTCTTTTGGGTTTTCTAGAGCAAGAGATCAATTAGAGCTCTTAGGGATGAGAAGAGGCAAAAAGTGTGTACAATAGGGTGTGGATGCTAGGTTTAGGTCATATGCTAGGTATATATAACTGTAGGGACATTTTAGGACGAATGGGCCGTACACAGCATAGCCCAGTAACCCAAACGCGTACACAAGCTCTGACACGCATGGAAATCGATTTCAACATCCATGGAAATCGATTGGCCAAATCGATTTTCTTATCAAAGAAATCAATTTTGCCCTTCAAACAATCGATTTCCACTTTCTGGATATCAATTTCTTCACCTAGAAATCGATTTCCCAAATCGATTTCCCAAATCGATTTCCCAATCGATTTTTGGCATCGACACCTGAATAAAACTTGTAGGTAATTCTCTAAGCTTTCCAACGCATCCTAGATCATCTCGATCGGATATCTAGAACTCAAGATATGGCCGAAACCGTGAAATAGGTTATTTAGACTCGGATGAATTGATTATTCTAAAGGCTGAACTATTACAACTATGAACTTATGCACCAAAAACAAGCAAAAACAACATATGCAAACATCTATAAGCAAGTATTAACACGTATATACATAGAAGTGAAAAAGCAGGGTGTTACATAAAGTGTGTCACCAAAGTGGGAAAATGTCTTTTCTTTAGCCATAGGTCTTTTAATCAAACTAAGTGTTGCAAAAGAAGAAATAATGAAGGAGTTAGGGAAAATGAAAAACAAGGCACTCGCCCAGCGAACCCCGTCTCGCCTCGTGAGACAGAGGGAAGATAAGGCATTCGCCAGGCTAACATTGCCTCGCCTCGCGAGACAGTGGACTAGCCCGAGCATCAAAGATGCAGCTTCTCAGCCTCGCATCGCGAAGTCGTTATCACCTCGCGAACCGCCTAAGTAGTAAAGATGCAGCTTCTCTACCTCGCGTCGCGATACAATCCTCGCCTCGCAAAGCAGAAAGACTGTCCAAACAGTAAAGATAACTTCTCAACCTCGCGTCGCGACATAGACCTTCTCCTCGCGAGAAATGGTTTGTTTATAAAGAGTGTTTTTCAACTCAAACTGTGAAGTTTTACGCTTTAAAAACCTAAGTTAAGTAATTGACTTAGAGTTGAAGACAAGGGATAATTAAGTGTAATATGTGGTGAAACAAGACCATATACTATACCATTGATGACTTAGTACATCAATGACTCCATAAGACATAAACACAAACATGAAATGTTTTGGGTTTTAAAACAGTAGTTCGATGACGGACCGGTGATTCGGACCCCGATCAGTCATTCAATTGTTTCAGTCTTCTGATGACTCGATCCCGGAGGGATCACGAGATTTATCCGGTGGATAAAGGTTTTGTTTTCAAAAGACGCGTATAGTTCCTAAGGAAGAGAACCTTAGTAGACTTCAAGGTTTATCTGGGGGATAGACATTGCTTGATCGCATCTGCTTTGTGTAAGCATTGGCATTTCATTTGCATAGTCGTAAGGCCTTGAGCCTAGGAGTTGAGCTTACACCTTGATGCGGGTGCGAATCTTACGGTGACGATCTTCAATGGTCTTTTTGGAGGTATTAGGGTTGGAAGTGCTTACATGTGACCAGTTGGTAGCTCTTCTGTGTCGTGGCGAATCCGTGCAATACACTGATATCCTCTACTAGATGCCGTACTTTTCATGTTTGGTCGAGAGTGTTTCCGTAAAGCCAGATACGTGCACGTTACGAATGTTGTAGCATCTTGCTCATGGCTGGCAGAAACCGGAACATGTCCTCCCATTCACTCTCTCCGACGTTTTGTTAGCTCCATGGAGTAGGGGTCAGAGTAGTACCCAGTGACATTGACATTGAGTCATATACATTGCATTGCATTGCGTGGCTATTGGTGTTTACATTTACTGTTATATATCGTTGTACTATTTAAGAGTACCTTATTTTATACTGTTAACTGCTTAACATGATATTATGCTGTCAACTGCTTAATATGTTTGACATTGAGAATTCTTGTAAGCATGTTGGGTACGCTGTTACCCGGTGAGTCGTCCCGTTTTTACTACTGCTGTTTTGTTGTGTTGATGAACGGGAATCTCACCCATATCTGTATGTTTTCTGTTGGTACTTGCTGTTGCTGTTAGAACAGATGGACGTGACGATGGTTCAGCCCAGTAGTTTCCTTGAGCCCCGAGGCGGACCTTCTTTTTGTGGTTTAGTTTTGTTGTCGGCCAGACTATGTCAGTTTTTGTAGTACCTTTGGGGAGCTACGACTCCTAGTACTTATTGTATCTTTTTATGTCAGTTATACATTAGACCTAAGTCTGTATATAGTAATGTTGGTTTTTCTGTTTCTGTTTTCTGTCCCTGTATTTATTATGCATTATGTTCTAGAAATGCATGGCGAACCTAAGTTCGTTATTAGTATTATTTACCTTTACTAAATCCCATTGCATCTTCTGAAAAGAAAAAGAAAACCGTATTTTCCGCATTAATAAATATTTTCGGCCTTACAAACGTTCGGGAATGTGACACTAGGGAAAGGGTGTTGCAAATGAAGTTCTGAAGCATCAAGTACTGTAACAGAAGAAGACAAAAGCTTCAACAACTCTAACAGAAGAAAGATAAAAGAAACCCAAACAAAGACAAAAGTAATAAAGCTGCAAAAGCAAAAACACTGAAGATTGAAGTCAGACGTCTGCTGCTGACAATCAAGCGTTCGAAACATCGTATTTGGAGGAACACTCGTCCAAATGAAGTGATATTGGTTGAGTTAGAAAGATAAGATAAATACCCATAACTTTCTTGCATAAGTCGAGATCTGAAGCAGTCTCTGTCGGAGTGAAATTCCTTCTTCAAGGTGGAGATGTGATACTCTTCGAGACAATCAGAACATGCAAGCGTCTGCTAACAATTTCTGGACCTTTAGCAGTTCAAATGCATCGATCCTGGTATCGTTGGAAGATGCAGAAAACTATCTACAACTTTCATGAGGAGGTTGAGAGCGATATCGATCTCTATCTTTGTCAAATTGTATCCGTAGGTTGGTTTCATGATGCTGTTCCTGACAGTCACACCTTTGTAGCACCTATTGGCCGTATCTTGTGCTATAGGTGTCTGAATTGGATGAAATGGGTGTCTCATTAAATCTAATATCCATATATACAAGTTTGATGAAGACATCAAATCCAAATTCTGCCGTTAAGAGGGTCAAGGAAGCATATTACGCTAACTGGTCAGAATGCTACGTGTTAAAGAGCCTTGTGAATGTGCTTTGTGAATAACCAAGCGTATTATCGCATTTAAGAAGGGTCCAGTGAAGGTAACCAAGCATCTGCTCATAATACAGAACATTATGATGAATGGAGAAGTAATTTTGAATGAAGTGTTAAAATATTCAAAGTCAAGCTTGACCAGAAAATGAGCTTCCCTTTTCAATAAAGTTTTGAAGCATCAAGTATTGTAACAGAAGAAGGCAAAAGCTTCAACAACTGTAACAGAACAAAGATAAAAGAAGCCCGAACAAAGACAAAAGTAACAAAGCTGCAAAAGCAAAAACAATGAAGATTGAAGTCAGGCGTCTGCTGCAGACAATCAAGCGTACGAAACGTCGTATTTCAAGGAACACTGGTACAAATGAAGTGATCTTGGTTTAGTTAGAAATATAAGATAAATATCCTTATGTTTTTTGAATACGTCGAGATCTGAATCAATCTCTATCTGAGTGAAATTCCTTCTTCAAGGTGGAGATGTGATACCGTTTATGACAATCAGAACATTCAAGCGTCTGCTGACAATTTCTGGAGCTTTAGCTATTCAAATGCATCGATCTTGGTATTATTGGAAGACGTAAAAAACTATCTGCAACTTTCATGAATAGGTCGAGAGCGAAATCGACCTCTATCTTTGTCAAATTGTATCCGTAGGTTGGTCTCGTGATGCCGTTCCTGACAGTCATAACTTTGTAGCATCTATTGGCCGTATCTTGCGCTATAGATGTCCGAATTGGATGAAACCAGTGTCTCATTAAACCTAATATCCATATATACAAGTTTGATGAAGATATCGAATCCAAATTTTGTCGTTAAGAGGGTCAAGGAAGCATAATACGCCAACTAGTCAGAATGCTACGAGTTAAACTGCCTTGTGAATGTGCTCAGTGGATAACCAAGCGTCTTATCGTATTTAAGAAGCGTCCAGTGAAGTTAACCAAAAGTCTACTCTGAATACAGAATATTATCGTGAATGGAGAATTAATTTCGAATGAAGTATTAAAATATTCCTAGTCCAAGCATGAACAGAAAATGAGGTACCCTTTTTGAATAAAGTTTTGAAGCATCAAGTACTCTAACTAAAGGATACAAAAGGTTCAGCAACTCTAACATAATAAAGATAAAGGAAGCTCGAACAAAGATAAAATTAATAAAGCTCCAAAAGCAAAAACACTTAAGATTGAAGTCAAGCGTCTGCTGCCGACAATCAAGTGTATGACATGTCGTATTTCGCGGTAAACTCGTCCAAATTAAGTGATTTTGGTTTAGAATGAGAAGATTCCTGAAGAATTCGAGATTTGATTCAATCTATATCTTAGTGAAATTCCTTCTACAAGATGGAGATATGATATTGTTCGTGACAATCAGAACATGCAACCGTTTGCTGACAATTTCTGGAGCTTTAGGTGTTCAAATGCATCAATCATGGTATCGTTGGAAGATGCAGAAAACTATCTTCAACTTTCATGAAGAGGTCCAGAGAGAAATCGATCCCTATCTTTGTCAAATTGAATTTGTAGGTTGGTGACGTGCTGTTGTTCCCGGCAGTCATACCATTGTAGCGTCTATTGGCCATATCTTGCGCTGTAGGTGTTCCAATAGGATGAAACTGCTGTCTCATTAAACCTAATATCCATATATACAAGTTTCATGTAGACATCAAATTCTAATTCGGCCGTTAAGAGGGTCAAGGAAGCATGATACGATACCTGGTCAGAATGCTACTAGTTAAACAGCCTTGTGAATGTGCCTAGTAGATAATCAAGTGTCTTATCACATTTAAGAAGCGTCCAGTGAAGCTAACCAAGCGTCTACGCAAAATGCAGAACATTATGATGAATGGAGAAGTAATTTTGAATGAAGTATTAAAATATTCAATGTCCAGCTTGACCAGAAAATGAGGTACCTTTTTCAATAAAGTTCTGAAGCATCAAGTACTGTAACAGAAGAAGACAAAAGCTTCAGCATCTCTAACAGAAGAAAGATAAAAGAAACCCGAACAAAGACAAAAGTAATAAAGCTGCAAAAGCAAAAACGCTGAAGATTGAAGTCAAGCGTCTGCTGCCAACAATCAAGCGTATGAAACGTCGTATTTGGGGGAACACTCGTTGAAATGAAGTGATATTGATTTAGTTAGAAAGATAAGATAAATACCCATAATTTTCCTGCATAAGTCGAAATCTGAATCAATCTCTATCGGAGTGAAATTCCTTCTTCAAGGTGGAGATGTGATACTGTTTGTGACAATCAGAACATGCAAGCATCTGTTGACAATTTCTGGAGCTTTTGCAGTTCAAATGCATCGATCTTGGTATCGTTCGAAGACGCAGAAAACTATCTGCAACTTTCATGAACAGGTCGAGAGCGATATCGATCTCTATCTTTGTCGAATTGTATCTGTAGGTTGGTCACGTGATGTTGTTCCAAAAAATCACACCTATGTAGCGTCTATTGGCCATATCTTGCACTATAGGTGTCCGAATTGGATGAAACTGGCGTTTCATTAAACCTAATATCCATTTATACAAGTTCAATGAATCATCAAATCCTAATTCGGCCCTTAAGCAGGTCAAGGAAGCATAATACGCCAACGGGTCAAAATACTATGAGTTAAACAGCCTTGTGAATGTGCCCAGTGCATAACCAAGCGTCTTATCTCTTTTAAGAAGGGTCCAGTGAAGCTAACCAAGCGTTTTCTTAGAATATAGAACATTATGATGAATGGAGAAGTAATTTTGAATGAAGTGTTAAAATATTCAAAGTCCAAGCTTGGCCAGAAAATGAGGTACCTTTTTCAATAAAGTTCTGAAGCATCAAGTATTGTAACAGAAGAAGACAAAAGCTTCAACAACTCTAACAGAAGGAAGATAAAAGAAGCCCCAACAATGACAAAAGTAATAAAGCTGGAAAAGCAAAAACACTGAAGATTGATGTCGGGCGTCTGTTGCCGACAATCAAGCGTACGAAACGTCGCATTTGAAGGAACACAAGTACAAATGACGTGATCTTGGTTTAGTTAGAAATATAAGATAAATATCCTTATGTTTTCTGAATAAGTCGAGATCTGAATCAATCTCTATTTGAGTGAAATTCCTTCTTTAAGAGGGAGATGTGATACCGTTCATGACAATCAGAACATGCAATCGTCTGTTGACAATTTCTGGAGCTTTAGCTGTTCAAATGCATCAATCATGGTATCATTGGAAGACGCGGAAAACTATCTGCAACTTTCATGAAGAGGTCGTGAGCGATATCGATCTCTATCTTTGTCAAATTGTATCCGTAGGTTGGTCACGTGATATTGTTCCAGAAAGTCATACCATTGTAGCATCTATTGGCCATATCTTGCACTATAGGTGTCCGAATAGGATGAAACCGGTGTCTCATCAAACCCAATATCCATTTATACAAGTTTCATAAAGTCATCAAATCCTAATTCGGCCCTTAAGAAGGCCAAGGAAGCATAATATGCCAACGGGTTAGAATGCTACGAGTTAAACAGCCTTATGAATGTGCCCAGCGCATAACCAAGCGTCTTATCTCCTTTAAGAAGGGTCCAGTGAAGCTAACCAAGCGTTTTCTCAGAATACAGAACATTATGATGAATGGAGAAGTAATTTTAAATGAAGTATTAAAATATTCAATGTCCAACTTGACCAGAAAATGAGGTACCTTTTTCAATGATGTTCTGAAGCATCAAGTACTGTAACAGAAGAAGACAAAAGCTTCAGCAACTCTAACAGAAGAAAGATAAAAGAAACCCGAACAAAGACAAGAGTAATAAAGCTGCAAAAGCAAAAACGCTAAAGATTAAAGTCAAGCGTCTGCAGCTAACAATCAAGCGTACGAAACGTCGTATTTGGGGGAACACTAGTTGAAATGAAGTGATATTGATTTAGTTAGAAAGATAAGATAAATACCCATAATTTTCCTGCATAAGTCGAGATCTGAATCAATCCCTATCGGAGTGAAATTCCTTCTTCATGGTGGAGATGTGATACTGTTCGTGACAATCAGAACATGCAAGCGTCTGTTGACAATTTCTGGAGCTTTTGCAGTTCAAATGCATCGATCTTGGTATCGTTGGAAGACGCAAAAAACTATCTGCAACTTTCATGAAGATGTCGAGAGCGATATCGATCTCGATCTTTGTTGAATTGTATCTGTAGGTTGGTCATGTGATGTTGTTCCAAAAAGTCACTCCTTTGTAGCGTCTATTGGCCATATCTTGCACTATAGGTGTCCGAATTGGATGAAACTGGCATCTCATTAACCTAATATCCATTTATACAAGTTTCATGAAGTCATCAAATCCTAATTCGGCCCTTAAGAAGGTCAAGGAAGCATAATACGCCAACGGGTCAAAATACTATGAGTTAAACAGCCTAGTGAATGTGCCCAGTGCATAACCAAGCGTCTTATCTCATTTAAGAAGGGTCCAGTGAAGCTAACCAAGCGTTTTCTCAGAATACAGAACATTATGATGAATGGAGAAGTAATTTTGAATGAAGTGTTAAAATATTCAAAGTCCAAGCTTGACCAGAAAATGAGGTACCTTTTTCAATAAAGTTCTGAAGCATCAAGTATTGTCACAGAAGAAGACAAAAGCTTCAGCAACTCTAACAGAAGGAAGATAAAAGAAGCCCCAACAATGACAAAAGTAATAAAGCTGGAAAAGCAAAAACACTGAAGATTGAAGTCGGGCGTCTGCTGCCTACAATCAAGCGTACGAAACGTCACATTTGAAGGAACACAAGTACAAATGAAGTGATCTTGGTTTAGTTAGAAATATAAGATAAATATCCTTATGTTTTCGGAATAAGTCGAGATCTGAATCAATCTCTATTTGAGTGAAATTCCTTCTTTAAGAAGGAGGTGTGATACCGTTCATGACAATCAGAACATGCAAGCGTCTGTTGACAATTTCTGGAGATTTAGCTGTTCAAATGCATCAATCATGGTATCATTGGAAGACGCGGAAAACTATCTGCAACTTTCATGAAGAGGTCATGAGCGATATCGATCTCTTTCTTTGTCAAATTGTATTTGAGGTTGGTCACGTGATATTGTTCCAGAAAGTCATACCATTGTAGCATCTATTGGCCATATCTTGCACTATAGGTGTCCGAATAGGATGAAACCGGTGTCTCATTAAACCCAATATCCATTTATACAAGTTTCATGAAGTCATCAAATCCTAATTCGGCCCTTAAGAAGGTCAAGGAAGCATAATATGCCAACTGGTCAGAATGATACGAGTTAAACAGCCTTATGAATGTGCCCAGTGCATAACCAAGCGTCTTATCTCCTTTAAGTAGGGTCCAGTGAAGCTAACCAAGCGTTTTCTCAGAAAACAGAACATTATGATGAATGGAGAAGTAATTTTGAATGAAGTGTTAAAATATTCAAAGTCAAGCTTGACCAGAAAATGAGGTTACCTTTTCAATAATGATCCGAAGCATCAAGTACTGTAACAGAAGAAGACAAATGGTTCAGCAACTCTAACATAAGAAAGATAAAAGAAGCCCCAACAAAGACAAAAGTAATAAAGCTGCAAAAGCAAAAACACTGAAGATTGAAGTCGGGCCTCTGCTGCCGACAATCAAGCGTACGAAACATCGCATTTGAAGGAACACTAGTACAAATGAAGTGATCTTGGTTTAGTTAGAAATATAAGATAAATATCCTTATGTTTTCTGAATAAGTCGAGATCTGAATCAATCTCTATCTGAGTGAAAATCCTTCTTCAAGGTGGAGATGTGATACCGTTCATGACAATCTGAACATGCAAGTATCTGCTGACAATTTCTGGAGCATTAGCTATTCAAATGCATCGATCATGGTATCATTGGAAGACACGGAAAACTATCTGCAACTTTCATGAAGAGGTCGAGAGCGATATCGATCTCTATCTTTGTCAA
This sequence comes from Ammopiptanthus mongolicus, assembly GCA_039655645.1. Classification (NCBI taxonomy): domain Eukaryota; kingdom Viridiplantae; phylum Streptophyta; class Magnoliopsida; order Fabales; family Fabaceae; genus Ammopiptanthus; species Ammopiptanthus mongolicus. The sequence continues at coordinate 20,506,053 of CM077350.1, read as the reverse complement.
ATTGTATTCGTAGGTTGGTCACGTGATGTTGTTCCAGAAAGTCATACCATTGTAGCATCTATTTGCCATATCTTATACTATAGGTTTCAGAATTGGATGAAACCGGAGTCTCATTAAACCTAATATCAGTTTATACAAGTTTCATGAAGTCATCAAATCCTAATTCGGCCCTTAAGAAGGTCAAGGATGCATAATACGCCAACTGGTCAGAATGCCACGAGTTAAACAGCCTTGTGAATCTGCCCAGTGGATAACCAAGCGTCTTATCTCCTTTAAGAAGGGTCCAGTTAAGCTAACCAAGCGTTTTCTCAGAATGCAGAACATTATGATGAATGGAGAAGTAATTTTGGATCAAGTGTTAAAATATTCAAAGTCAAGCTTGACCAGAAAATGAGGTTCCTTTTTCAATGAAGTTCTGAAGCATCAAGTACTGTAACAGAAGAAGACAAAAGCTTCAGCAACTCTAACAGAAGAATGATAAAAGAAACCCTAACAAAGACAATAGTAATAAAGCTGCAAAAGCAAAAACACTGAAGATTGAAGTGGGCGTCTCCTGCCTACAATCAAGCGTACGAAACGTCGCATTTGAAGGAACAGTAGTACAAACGAAGTGATCATGGTTTAGTTAGAATTATAAGATAAATATCCTTATGTTTTCTGAATAAGTCGAGATCTGAATCAATCTCTATCTGAGTGAAATTCCTTATTCAAGGAGGAGATGTGATACTGTTCATGACAATCAGAACATGCAAGCGTCTGCTACCAATTTCAGGAGCTTTAGCTGTTCAAATGCATCGATCTTGGTATCGTTCAAAGACGCGGAAAACTATCTGCAACTTTCATGAAGAGGTCGATAGCGAAATCGATCTCTATCTTGGTGAAATTATATCCGTAGGTTGGTCTCGTGATGCAATTCCTGACAGTCACACCTCTGTAGCGTCTATTGGCCGTATCTTACGCTATAGGTGTCCAAATTGGATGAAACCGGTGTCCCATTAAAGCTAATATCCAAATATACAAGTTTTATTGGGACATCGAATCCAAATTCTACCGTTAAGAAGGTCAAGGAAGCATAATACGCCGACGGGTTAGAATGCTAGGAGTTAAACAGCCTTGTGAATGTGGCCAGTGGATAACTAAGCGTCTTATCTCATTTTAGAAGGGTCTAGTGAAGCTAATCAAGCGTCTGCTCAGAATACAGAACATTATGATGAACGTAGAAGTAATTTTGAATGAAGTGTTAAAATATTCAAAGTCAAGCTTGAACAGAAAATGAGGTTCCTTTTTCAATGAAGTTCTGAAGCATCAAGTACTGTAACAGAAGAAGAAAAAAGCTTCTGCAACTCTAACAGAGCAAAGTTAAAAGAAACACCAACAAAGACAAAAGTAATAAAGCTGCAAAAGCAAAAACACTGAAGATTGAAGTGGGCGTCTCCTGCCTACAATCAAGCGTACGAAACGTCGCATTTGAAGGAACAGTAGTACAAACGAAGTGATCATGGTTTAGTTAGAATTATAAGATAAATATCCTTATGTTTTCTGAATAAGTCGAGATCTGAATCAATCTCTATCTGAGTGAAATTCCTTATTCAAGGAGGAGATGTGATATTGTTCATGACAATCAGAACATGCAAGCGTCTTCTACCAATTTCATGAGCTTTAGCTGTTCAAATGCATCGATCTTGGTATCGTTCGAAGACGCGGAAAACTATCTGCAACTTTCATGAAGAGGTCGATAGCGAAATCGATCTCTATCTTGGTCAAATTATATCCGTAGGTTGGTCTCGTGATGCAATTCCTGACAGTCACACCTCTGTAGCGTCTATTGGTCGTATCTTGCGCTATAGGTGTCCAAATTGGATGAAACCGGTGTCCCATTAAAGCTAATATCCAAATATACAAGTTTTATTGGGACATCGAATCCAAATTCTACCGTTAAGAAGGTCAAGGAAGCATAATACGCCGACGGGTTAGAATGCTAGGAGTTAAACAACCTTGTGAATGTGGCCAGTGGATAACTAAGCGTCTTATCTCATTTTAGAAGGGTCTAGTGAAGCTAATCAAGCGTCTGCTCAGAATACAGAACATTATGATGAATGGAGAAGTAATTTTGAATGAAGTGTTAAAATATTCAAAGTCAAGCTTGAACAGAAAATGAGGTTCCTTTTTCAATGAAGTTCTGAAGCATCAAGTACTGTAACAGAAGAAGAAAAAAGCTTCTGCAACTCTAACAGAGCAAAGTTAAAAGAAACACCAACAAAGACAAAAGTAATAAAGCTGCAAAAGCAAAAACACTGAAGATTGAAGTGGGCGTCTCCTGCCTACAATCAAGCGTACGAAACGTCGCATTTGAAGGAACAGTAGTACAAACGAAGTGATCATGGTTTAGTTAGAATTATAAGATAAATATCCTTATGTTTTCTGAATAAGTCGAGATCTGAATCAATCTCTATCTGAGTGAAATTCCTTATTCAAGGAGGAGATGTGATACTGTTCATGACAATCAGAACATGCAAGCGTCTTCTACCAATTTCATGAGCTTTAGCTGTTCAAATGCATCGATCTTGGTATCGTTCGAAGACGCGGAAAACTATCTGCAACTTTCATGAAGAGGTCGAGAGCGAAATCGATCTCTATCTTGGTCAAATTGTATCCGTAGGTTGGTCTCGTGATGCTATTCCTGACAGTCACACCTCTGTAGCGTCTATTGGCCGTATCTTACGCTATAGGTGTCCAAATTGGATGAAACCGGTGTCCCATTAAAGCTAATATCCAAATATACAAGTTTTATTGGGACATCGAATCCAAATTCTACCGTTAAGAAGGTCAAGGAAGCATAATACGCCGACGGGTTAGAATGCTAGGAGTTAAACAGCCTTGTGAATGTGGCCAGTGGATAACTAAGCGTCTTATCTCATTTTAGAAGGGTCTAGTGAAGCTAATCAAGCGTCTGCTCAGAATACAGAACATTATGATGAATGGAGAAGTAATTTTGAATGAAGTGTTAAAATATTCAAAGTCAAGCTTGAACAGAAAATGAGGTTCCTTTTTCAATGAAGTTCTGAAGCATCAAGTACTGTAACAGAAGAAGAAAAAAGCTTCTGCAACTCTAACAGAGCAAAGTTAAAAGAAACACCAACAAAGACAAAAGTAATAAAGCTGCAAAAGCAAAAACACTGAAGATTGAAGTGGGCGTCTCCTGCCTACAATCAAGCGTACGAAACGTCGCATTTGAAGGAACAGTAGTACAAACGAAGTGATCATGGTTTAGTTAGAATTATAAGATAAATATCCTTATGTTTTCTGAATAAGTCGAGATCTGAATCAATCTCTATCTGAGTGAAATTCCTTCTTCAAGGTGGAGATGCGATACTGTTCATGACAATCAGAACAAGCAAGCGTGTACTGACATTTTTTAGAGCTTTAGCTGTTCAAATGCATCGATCTTGGTGTCATTCGAAGATGCGGAAAACTATCTGGAACTTTCATGAAGAGGTCGAGAGCGAAATCGATCTCTATCTTGGTCAAATTGTATCCGTAGGTTGGACTCGTGATGCTGTTCCTGACAGTCATACCTTTGTAGCGTCTATTGGCCGTATCTTGCGCTATAGATGTCCGAATTGGATGAAACCGGTGTCTCGTTAAACCTAATATCAAAATATACGAGTTTCATTAGGACATCGAATCCAAATTCTACCGTTAAGAAGGTCAAGGAAGCATAATACGCCGACGGGTTAGATTGCTAGGAGTTAAACAGCCTTGTGAATGTGGCCAGTGGATAACTAAGCGTCTTATCTCATTTTAGAAGGGTCTAGTGAAGCTAATCAAGCGTCTGCTCAGAATACAGAACATTATGATGAATAGAGAAGTAATTTTGAATCAAGTGTTAAAATATTCAAAGTCAAGCTTGACCAGAAAATGAGGTTCCTTTTTCAATGAAGTTCTGAAGCATCAAATACTGTAACAGAAGAAGACAAAAGCTTCTGCAACTCTAACAGAAGAAAGATAAAAGAAGCCCCAACAAAGACAAAAGTAATAAAGATGCAAAAGCAAAAACACTAAACAATGAAATCGGGCGTCTGCTGCCGACGCTCATGCTTACCAAGCGTCGCATTTGAAGGAACAATAATACAAATAAAGTGATCATGGTTTAGTTAGAAATATAAGATAAATATCCTTATGTTTTCGGAATAAGTCGAGATCTAAATCAATCTCTATCCTAGTGAAATTCCTTATTCAAGGTGGAGATGTGATACTGTTCATGACAATCAGAACATGCAAGTATCTGCTGCCAATTTCTGAAGCTTTAGCTGTTCAAATGCATCGATCTTGGTATCATTGGAAGACGCAGAAAACTATCTGCAACTTTCATGCAGAGGTAGAGAGCAAAATCGATCTCTATCTTTGTCAAATTGTATCCGTTGGTTGGTCTCGTGATGTTGTTCTTGACAGTCACACCTTTGTAGCGTCTATTGGCCGTATCTTGTGCTATAGGTGTCCGAATCGGATGATGCCGGTGTCTCATTAAACCTAATATCTGTAACGCCCCGATTTTAACGTTTTCTATTTCTTTAGTATTTTAATGTCTTTATTTTATTCGAGGTCTTAGGAATAGAAATAAAATATTCTGAGACCATAGTCATGCTCGACGATATCGTAGGAAGCTACGATTAAGTTTTGAGTCGAAAACTCAAACGGAGTCCGGTCTGCGTTTTTACACTGACAGTATGATTTTGCTGCTTAGAAGACCTTAGATGGACCCGTGAACGAGACAATAAGTCTTAGAATTCGATTATCTAGGTTTTGGTTAAATTTCTTAAAAATTTCAGAAAAATCACTTCCTGACCTTCGTTTGGGCGGAATCCTCAATCGGGTGACGAACGGAGCCACATATGGATTTACCAGGACTCGCCAACAGATAATCTTGATATCACATCATCCCAGGACACTTGGGAGAGTATGCCAGAGTCGTCATGACGTTCGGAAATATCTGGACGCAAAATGACCAAAATGCCCCTAACCTTAGTCTTTTACACTTTTACCATTATACCCTTTTGGCAAATGACCTTTTTACCCTTAAGTGAGCTTTTAAGAGGCTGAACTCAGCCCCTCACTTCATCATTTTCGCACAGCCCTCATCCTTTAGTGTTCCATAGTTGTTCTTGAGAGAAAACCCCATTGTTGGTTTTGAAGCTCCTTGAGTTTTTGTTGGAATCACTTGATTCCTTGAGCAATCTTCCTTCATTTCAAGGTAAGATCACTTCTATGATCTCTTAGCTTCTTGAATCTTCCTTTATTTCAAGATCAACCTTCATTTTCATGAAAAGAATTTCTTATATCCAAAACTTTGAAAATCCATAGGAAATTGTAGAAAAATCCTTTTGAGGTAAGACCAAGTTCTTTAGACTCACATCATTAATCTCTACCTAAACCCAAGAGCTTATGATTCAACCCTCATCATAGCTCAAAGAGCACTTTTGGCCGAACCCTACTTGAAGATGATGAATAGTGTTTTCATCAATTTTTGATTTTTAACACTTGATTTCATCCTTAGCTTTCCTAATGCCTTAGAGTCCATGAAATGGAAAACCAAAACCAATTCCTAACCTT